>JBBPPA010001040.1:0-14846 GCA_038091735.1 Leccinum pellstonianum
CATCTGCAGAACAGCTGGAATGAAATAGTCGGCGGCAGAGGTTAAGCGGATTACGGACGTGTTACGACCATGTGTTTCAGGCTTTTGATTGGTGGATATGTTAGATATAAGTTTTATTATCGGCCAGCATATACGATAAGATTATCGAGGTGGCAGATATGCGATCACGTATTATCAAGAGAGATTGCGAGCTCCAACTACTAAGTCAGAACATGGAAAGATTCCTTGTCACAGAAACTGTTAAGAAAGTAGTGCGAATATGCCTCCATCGATGTCTCACTGCTTTCAACTGCCCCAGGCAACAGACTACTAAAAACCGGGATTAATTGAATAGCAAGAATGACGTCCGTGAGGGGAACAACTGCACTTGCCCGTGCCTCGAAAGGCTGCATACGTCTTACTTGATATAAACCCACACTCGTCTGGGTGGGCAGCAAGACAATCTGGAAAAATTGGACATAGAGCAGCGGTCCCTCCTTGAGGTAAGCAGGGAGAACGTGTCGAGTTTTTGGCATGAAAACTGCGCGTACTTGAGCAACATCTGTGAAGCGATCAGAGAAAGGAGGGGCATGAACAAAATGTTGGACATTACCGAACACATCATCCGAGTTGCCCTCTGGCCGACGTACCAACACTGCATCACAGCACCCAGGGGAATGGTTGGATGGGGGGATAGCTTGGACGACTTGGCTACGATTGATGAATCGTGATCGAAATGAGGAATGCAATTGGATTCGGAATTTATTCCAAACAGTGACATCACCACGGATGTCCCATTCAGGTGTTGGATTACCGTTCGACGCCGCATAAATGTAGTCGAAGATAGTTTGTGAAAAGTCCGGAAGTCTGTAAAGCTCCTGCATCTGAGCAACGGACAGCGATCGGTCTGGCTTTTGGGTTACATGGAAAGCGATGGCCCCGTCTGATGTAATTAAGCCATTCGGAGTCTTGAAATGGTTGCGGAAGGGGCGTGGGCCACTGAACATAGATTCCTTCTCCGGTAACACGTCCTGCAAAAAAGATAGCGCAGGGTCTATTGTCGTCACCTCCTGGTTTTCATTAAGGAGGGCCTTTTCCAACGCTGAGTCACTTGAATGCCGCAATATAAGGTACAGGTCGAAGAAGCGGATGGTCTCCTCTCGATTCAGTATGCCGACCACTTGCTCGACGAAGGTGGAGTGATTGCGACTCGTGCGCTGGAATGTGTCCTTACAGTGTGTAATCAGTAACCTCTCCGTTACGTCGGCAGTAAATTGAATCAACGGCCCATTTGCCTTCGTTTGACGAGCAAAGCTGTGCATGAGCTCTAGCTTTGGGATCTTGAAGTGGTCCATGGGGCCAGTCTTTGCTTTGCGAGCCTCGAGCTGTAGGATGATATCCTTCTGGGCGTGGAAGTTGCGGAGGGCCTGTTCCATTGACATGATCGACGAGTCCGTGTGAACGGGATCTTGGGCGAGATAGATGAATTCGACGATAGCGCGAATAGCAGAGATGAACGGATCGGGCACCAGGCCCACCAATAGAGGGATTATAGTCCTTTCAATGTCGCGGTGATCTCGGCCCGTCATTTGTTTCACGTGCGAGATCCCCGAAGAGAAATGGCGGACGCCGACCTGCCGATGTAAACACTTGAAGCGGGTGTCGAGCGCATGTGGACCAGCGAGCTCCTTGCACCAGGCAAGGACGTGGTCGAAGAAAAATTTGTGCAACGTATGGAGGATCTCCCCGGTTAGAAACAGAGACGGTTCAGCGAACCGCCAATTTCTCCAGAACGGTAAGTGGACGCCCAGTAGCTTGCGCAGCTTGGCTGCTTTCTGAAAGGCAGCGAGGTCCCACGGGTCTACTTTCTTGCATAGTTCAATGATCTCTGTAAGCGTATGTTTACCCGTCCGAGGTTCAGCGGGATCAACAGAGCCGAATTCTGATTTCTCGGCCATGGTGACAGGGGAAGCGTTGGTAGAAACACAGGCTACCAACTGTTGCTCTGGGAGATCTCCGATGTAAGAGGCGAGAGGCGTATAGCCGTTCCGGAGTTGGCCTGAAGGATCGCTGAAGATTGCGCCCTGGAGAGCGACGTGCTTGAGAGGATCTACCACCTCGTCCAAGCAGTGGTGGAAGAGGCGTGCGCAGAGGATAGTCTTGAAATCAGGATGAACCTCGAACTCCACAGAAGGGATAAATGCGACACAGCGCCAGGCATGCGATGTAGCCTGCATCCTCACGTCCGACTGAATGTTGCCGATTGTTAAGAACACTGGATGCATCTCGAGTCCTCCGGTTTGACGGGTAACCGGAGTCTTGTCCGAAGCGAGAATGATAGGGATCATAGTCGCGCCCTTGGGAAGATGGTTCTATGTCCAATAAGAGATAAATGGATGATATATGATAGATAACACGCAACACGTACTTGGATGTCGAACGCACGGGTGCCAGTGAAAAATTCACTGTACTCACGTTCCGTCCCTTGTGTAACAGTGTGGGGGTCATATGTCATATACTTCGCGAACATTGGATTTGAAAATAACTCCTGGACCACGCCCAGGGTATCGCGATGGATGAGTCGGATGGGGTGAGTCGTATTGAAGCCGTTTAGCACAACCGGGGACGATTTCCATTGGGTGCCACGGGGAAGGTTCGAAATCCAACCGAAGAGTTTATCTGTGGTATTAAAGGATGGCTTGGGACGGTGCTCAAACTTGAACATAAGCTTATCAGAGCCCGAAAGATATACAAAAATTGAAAAATGCTCACCCACTTGAGCTTGAGAAACTCAGAGACCTGCGTCTTTGTGAGGTTACATGCTAGGAACTTCGCGAGTTCCCATTCTCCTTCATCTTGAAATGGATAGTAGGGCACGTCTTGCCTGCGTCGCTCGTGTTCAGAGGTCTTCAAATGATCAAGGAGGGTTTCACCCTTTCCTGGTAAGATGAACCCAGATGAAGGATGAAAGGTGCCTTCAACACCCGTTTCTTGAGGTCCACGGAGAAAGGCAGGTGGAATCGGAATTTGATGCGTCTCTGCAGAGGCTTGGCCCATTAGTCGCTCCAAGTTTGCGATACATGCGGTGTTGCCGACATCGATATGATAAAGAAATCCCTCTTCGGATGGGAACCCTGTGTGGCAGCTAGGACAGATGACCTCCATTGAAATACAGACTTGATGATCGAGGCGCCCGGCGTGCTTGTGCTTTCGCTGCAAGGACTCACTGCTTGTGATTCAAACTCAGAACTAAGCTCCGCCAAGCAACGTTGAACGTTCCACCACATCGCCCACTGTAACATCATGTCTGTTTCTTCGAATATCACACCTCCACTTACACGCTCATCATCGGTTGAATCCAGCCCTGTGAGCAGTCTCTCTGCCCCTCTTTTTCAGAGGAGCAAGGTTGCGCAGATCGTTCGCATGAAGGACAGGCTCCTTGAAGACGATCAAGAACTTGCACCCGAGCCGTTCAGTAGTGGCAATCTTCCTTACAGCAGTCCTCCCCCCTCCCCCCTGCTTTGTGATCACAGCAGTGATCGTTCTGCAAGATCATCATCTTGCAGCCCCTCCGAAGCCTCAAGATCGCCATCTCCACGTCTCTCACATCATAGTAGCCCTGTGTCCAGCCCTCCGAAGGGCTCGGCCAGGGCTCATATCTCGGGGCAAGCTTTCAATACATTTCCACGATATCGACCGTACCCACCACGGGGTGATCCTACACCCCTTCAACTCCGCTTCGCTATGAAGTCCATGGGACCCTCGTCCCACCTCAGTATGACAAAGACAGAGGTGGATCAGGTAAGGTTCATTCTTAATCTGAAGTACACGTCACTCAACTATATAAAAACAAGGGAAAGGACTTGTTACAGTCCGCGCTCAGTCATGTTCCACAAGACATCCTCCAGAAAGCTTACGAGGCCAAGCGAGCGGATCGAGACACTATTGTCCACCGAGTCGCGCAAACCGCATCAGAGATCGAGTCTTTGGAGAGGCACAAACAATTTTTGATGGCGATTCAACTGCACCAAGAGGAGCGGCTTGCTACAGAGGAGTCTGCTTTGGGACTGGTCAAGGCCGCACTCTTTCCACGTTCATTGCAGGAAGTAGAAGATAGCAATGGACTTTACCGGGCTGTCTTTGCAGAGGAGTTGGTCCATTTAATGACTGTGGAAACTCAGCTGGAACACATCGGGGGTGTTAATCCAGCCGTCGATTCCGCACCGTTGGATCCGAACACCTGAATCTTGTTGAAATGTAAGTGACTTTGTTGAATCAAAGAACCGCACTAAATATGGACACACGATGATCAGGTCATGGGCAGGATCATGTGACGGCGGCCTAGAGTAACAAATTGATGTACTTCGTGTATCGATTATCGGCAAATCTATTTTCGTATCTTTTGTCTGTTTCTTCGTATTTGCTGCATACGCTTTCCAAGTCTGTCGTGACCACCATGAGCAGGAGGCGGGGGCGGGCACGCGGACAGCCCAAGGTATGTATGTTTCTCGTACTTGTGTGTTGCAAAAACTGATAGTGTTTGGCATATAGCACCATCCACGTGGACCCGAACGACATCTCGACAATCTGAATTTACCTGGCGACACCCCACATGACACCTCCTTCTTCGACATCGATCAGCAAGATCGTTTCGGCCAACCGAATGAATATGCTGGCGCCGCCTTAGGTTCTGAGTCAGTCGGCATGCAACCTGCGACGGGTTACTACTATCACCAGATGCAACCCAGCGCAGGATCGACGAGTCACCACCAGTCTCCTACTGACTCGGATACATACAATCATCGTGCAGTTACTCAATCAGGGCAGGAGCTGCCTACATGGTCAACTGGAATGCCGCTGCCTTGCTACCCGCAGATGCAACCCGCAGGATCTCACAATCACTCTCCTACCGATACGTATGATCATCATGCAGTTACTCAACCAGGGCAAGACTCGGAGCGGCCTATGTGGTCAACAATGATGCCAGTCGGTTTGGACAACAGAGCTACCTCACGCGCACCAGATCCCGCTAGTCTCCAACGTGGAATGGAACTTGCTCAACGCATCTGGTCAGTGATGCCAAATCGACCCCGCGTTCAAATCCTGGGACGACTCAGACCAGAGGCGTCACAGGTCATTAATGTGGGTCATTTGCTCGAGTAGTATGATGGTAACTTGAATGTGCAGGCTGATAATATGTTTGAACCCATAGACTGGCGAACCCGAATCTATCCGTCAACCCGTGCGTGAGATGCGTGTGGCAATGCCACCAACCCCACAACCCCGTATGTAGCTTCTCGCATTGTTTCCGCTCCGAGTCATCCCCGCCAGCGTCCGCTCATCCCCCGCCAGCGTCCGCTCATCCCCCGCTAGCATCCGCTCATCCCCCGCCAGCATCCAATCAACCAGCGCCGCAGACTGCACCGGATCCACTGGCCATTGCCACCGCCGTTGATTTACCAAAAGGACAGAAGCGGAAAGTCTTAGAGGCGGCAAGACACCACATCTATACCTTATTGTTTGCAGAAGAAGCCGTCCCATCACAAAAAACAAAGCTACGCATCATAGATCTTGCAGTACAGAATGCCAAACGAGATGTCTTGGGAGGGGGTAAGTGAATCCTCGTGTTATCACAAATGCCAATCATCATGATCCCTAGTCGTAGTAAAGGACTGGGACATGAGTGAGGAGTTGACAACGACAATGGCTTCCGTTCGGAAAGCCTTTAAGAAGTACGCATTGTGCCGAGTCCAGCGAGAGTATAAGCTGCGGCTCCCACTCAATGAGGAAGAGATCGAGCACAAGCGTGCTGCCGTGAAGTTGCTAATCAGCAACCTCCACTTTTTAACGAAGGTGGTAACAGTACGTCGCTATATCTACTAATCCTACCATGACTGAATGTGAGCCTACCTAGGTTCCTAGTCCGGATGGTGGCCAGCCAACCACTCGCAAGGAAATATTCACGGGCGAACTATTCGAAGACATTGTGCTTGATGTACTCTTTCTCGATCCCATGCAGCTCCACCGATTTGTTCAAAATCACAACCTCGATCAAGTTTTCGGGCTGGCTGCGGCAGCCATTTGCATGGCACTCAAGGAATTCAAGGAAGGACGCCATAGTGCGCTGTCCTTGTCATCTGAGAATTGGCGGGAACCATACATGGAAGCAATGGATATTATCTATACAATGAGGGGGTCCCATGAGGAAAGTGCATGGCTCACGGTGCTGCAGCAGCAATTGATGGCGAAGGGGAGTAATTTGTGATTAGATAGTAGATACACGTGCACTGAATACGATGAAACTTTGATCACGTCGCCAGATTGACTGATAGTAAATGATAGTACAGAGTATAACCAAATACGGTGCGGGACCTGAGCCAACTAGATATAGTAACAAAATATGTTGACTTTGCTTCGCTTAGGGCGGTTCCAACTTTTAGATGTTCTGAAAGGTGCGGCAGATTGGCAGCGAGCAGCCCTTTTCAAATTTATTGTGTCCTTTTCAAGCCTGCTACTTTTGGGGGCGATACGGGTGTCCGCACATTTGAGTAATATACTATACTGTAAGGGGGAAAGTGCCGTACAATCGTTTTCCGGTCTGCTCGCGTCGCAAAACTCTTCGAAAATACAACGTAATGATGGTGTTCTAGTGTCGATTAGTACGTAATACCTAGGTTGGTCAGTGGGATCCCGCTGATCTTGGCATTCTCGTCAAAGACAGTCATACATAAGGATGGGCCGAAAAAGCGGCGCTGCATTAGTATGTACGTACGTGAGAGTGAGTCAGAAGACGGCAACGTCAATAGTGCGTTTGTTGAGGTATTAAATTATTCCATTCATAAGAAGTCGACCCAAGTGCGTCACGAAAGGACCTTCAATGAAGGAAGATGATTGATGAAGCTGAAGGATACCAGGTGGCTTGTAATGGGAGGAGTACTAGTTGCTTGTTACATGTTATCGCTCGGTGTTTTTATCGCTCAACAACACTAGTTGCACGTGAGGTAAGTACAGACCCTGAGAACTTACGCACAAAATAAAATAAAATGAAAACATAAGACCACGTGAAGTTGGTCCGTCGTCACATCGCCGCATCGTCCACCTCAGGCTAGCTGTTGTCTACCCACGCCTTCACTCGCCATATGTGCCCCGTCCTTTGCAGGCGGATTGGTAAGTAACAAGCGACCGAACTCCGTCTCTTCCGCTGAACTTTTGTCGATTTATTATTATGACTCGGCTGCCTGACCATGTAGTAATATGTTACTCGGCTACAGCGGGATCCGACCAACCTAACCTTTAGTACCGCCCCCAACAGCTACCAAGCAAAAGGACACCATAAAATCTGCTCGCCGTGTTTGTCACATCTTTCCGAAGTTCCCGAACAACGTTTCCCCAACAGCTTCTTAGTCACTATGTTCGTTCGCCTTACGCCGGTTTTGATCGCACTGTTCGCCACGGTCGGCGCCTTGGCTGCAGCCATCCCCGACTGCCAGATTCCCATGTGCTGCGCACTTTATGCCCCAACTGTAAGTGGTTAAGTCGCCGTTCGTCAATGTTGAAGGATACACTGATCATTGTGGACTGATAATCAGGGTAACGGTGACTATACTGGAACCAACTGCTATCCCGTGCCTCCAAGAGGAGTATGCTATGGCCCTCACTGGTGCTGTACCAAAACCCAGGTGAGTAGATCGAGGCGCCTGCCTTTCCATGGGACCGTATCTGAATTGCGCCAAATATCCAGATTGACCCCACTGGCACGGTCTATTCGGCGACCGGGTGCAATCCACCTGATCAATCAGGCGGTATCTGAAGTGCTCGGAGAGTCGCCCAAGGGAATTTTACTTGTCATTTCTGAACTCGGGTAGAATGGAATGAACGGAGATTTGTTTTCGTATATCAGCAGAGTATTTGCCTCAAATTTCATTTTCAGCCGGTAGAGCCTGAGATAAAATGAGTCTCTCTGCAATGCGGTCAGTACAAGGGCTCCCGAGATATCGATTATGTCTCCAAGAGGTCCGAAGGTAGCTGGTTGAAGAATCAACATAGACAAACCGAGGTTCAACGCATTTCAATATTTGTTCCTAAAATCAGGTTACTTAATTAGAACAACTCTCGGCCATTGGAGGACGGTCTGTTGACAAGAACCAATCAAAATGTAAATCAGAGGAGGGGCGTAGCTGCTGTTCGATATTGGCTAATGTTACTTTGTTGTACTGTACCACCATAAGGTCCTGCAAGATGACCTGTAATAAGTGATTGGGGTCGTTTTGCAAGCGATGTACTCGACATGTCTTGTAAGTGAACAGAGTACAGCATGCGTTGCAACACACTGACGGCGCCGTGACGGGCGGATAGGAAAGCTTAGTGCGACAGTGTTGATATCATAAGTAAGTTCTGAGGGAATGGCGTTTCTGTCTAACCAACAACTCATTATGTATCACACGACTGCATATTGTGCAAAACGAGCGACTGTAGCAATCGGGTATATTGCAATGAACACCGTACAACTTCTATTGTCGAGCAGTTCAAGCCCCGCCTACTGGAGGGGGAGGAGGAGGAGGAGGAGGAGGGCATCCTGTCGCCGCAGTGACGATGCCATTGGAGTCAATCTATACAGTTCACGCGAGTGAGATAGATCGTCTCATTGAAGTGCAGGCAAGCTGGCGCGATCGATCTACTCACGTTGACTTCGGAGCAGCACCACTCCATTGCAAAGCAAAAACCTGTTGGGGGCACAACACCGCATTGGTATCCATCATAGTCACCATTACTCTGTTTATCGGTCCACAATGATCAGATCCTTCAATAACGACGGACAGTGACTGAACTGCTTACACTGGTTGCACTTGGGTGATAGCCCAAGCAGCACACGTGAGTGCAGTCGCTGTTAGCTGCAGGTGCAGCGAAGGCGCCGACCGTGACGAACAGTGCGATCAAAACCGGCAGTGTAAGACGAACGAACATAATTAGAAGACGACTTCGAGAACTGTTTGGGAAACGTTGATGGTCGGTGTCCTTTTACCTGCTAGCTGTTTCTTGAGGCGGTAGCGAGGTTGGTCGGATCCCGCTGCCAGTGACGGCTCATTACGTTTGATATATTATACTAACCGTACTAGCCGAGTGAAAAAACGGCAAAAGTTCAGTCTACTCCGTTGCGGTACGAAAAAGGAATGGAGACGTGACGAATAACCGACCAAGCGAAGCGAGAGTTCAAATCAGCAGGTTGGCTTGCAACGTTATCGCTTGACGTCTCTTTCATGGGTTTTTGTGGTCTCCGATTGGACGATTGGGGTCAAAAACTGTACCATTACATTTTCGTCAATTTTGCCGAGTTATAACTCGGCTACATCCTGCTGATCCGGGCGGCCTTGGGGGCTTCGGGGACTCATCCGAATGGTGATGTACAGAATTCAAAGGCCGCAAACCTAATTGGCACAACTCTATAGCATCTCCATTCGGATGTCCCCGAAGCCCCCTCACACTCGAAGGCCCATCGGTGGGAAGGAGCCTGGGTATATTCTCCTTTCGACCTCGAGCTTGAGACTCCATCTAAAGATCACTGGCAGCATTTTTCTAGCAGACTTGTGTAAATTATCGATACGGCTCAAATCTTAGGCAAACATCCTTCTCACATATTAGGAAAGAAAGGCAATTTTCAATTTATTTCACCAACTCGCGTTGAAAACGGTCAAGTAAAATGCCCTTCGGCTACTCTATTGCCAAGCACTTCACACAACCAGGTTGCACCCTGTCGCCACAGTGACGATGCCATTGGAGTCAGTCTGTACATTTCACGCGAGTGAGACAGGTCGTCTCATTGAAGAGCACAGGCTGGCGCGATGATATGATCTACTCACTTTGACTTCGGAGCAGCACCACTCCGTTGTATAGCACTCTCCTCCTGGAGGCTCAATAGCGCATTGGTATCCACTAGCGTTTGTCTGATTATCGGTCTACAATGATCAATGGACCTTTCAACGACAGACGGCAACATAGCCACTTACCTTTGCGGTAAAACCCAAGCAGCACACGTCAGTGCAGCCGTCGCTGGCTGCAGGTGCAGCGAAGGCACCGACCGTGGCGAACAGTGCGATCAAAACAGGCGTAGAGCGAACGAACATCGCTGGAAGACGATTCGAGAACTGTTTGAGAAACGTTAACAGTTCTGAAAGATGGTAGATCCGGGCCCGGTGAGCCCTTTTAAGATTTTCTTAATGGGGTGGTACTAACCTACTAGTACTAGTTGGTCAGTCCCGCTGACGGCTCATTACGTTTGATAGATTATATCGTACTACTAGCACGCTCCTTCCCAGCGGACGTTTTGAGGGTGTCGTACTAGCCGAGTTATAACCCGGCAAAAGCTCGGTTGAAGGTTCGGTTCCTTTCGTCGAAATAACATGCCTCCAGTGGCGCTCTCTTTCGATCCGTATACTAGCGATCCGGGTGCGTCCACTCCTCCACGTCCTCCCTCCCCATGATCGACGGTGACTCGGGTTATGTGGCCCTCGATAACCACGATCCCGTTTACATCGATCAATGTCTGGCTGCAGCCCTGTCTCGGGCGGCGCGTACCTCATCCCGTCTTATTTCACCCTCTACTCAGGCCTCATCAGTCTGGACCTGACCGTCGACGATCTCTTTCCCGAGCGGTATAGACTCCTGACAGGTGAGCATGCATTCCATTCAGCCCTCTTGCGTATGCATCGTATCGTACAGATCCTACTCCGCCTGCGCGTCCTCGACTGCGTCACCCGTCCTAACACGGCCGAGTTCGCGCGGGCTGCCAACACTGATCAACTCGGTCCCTATACGTGCGACCCGCACACCTACCCACTCTTTTCGACAGAGACGATTCCGATGATGGACCAAGGACAGCGTGGGATGTGGAGCGACGACACGACGTGACGCGGAATCATGGTCGGAGCCTGCACTTGGGAGGGGAACACGTTTCTCGACATGAACTCTGTGTTGTCCTATGATTCAAATACCGCCGAGGTTATTCTGCAGGGTCTCGATGCACTCAGTGGGGTGAGGTGCATGTTCCTGCGACATCGCCTTGCTGTATTTGTCCCGCAGCTCAGATGGTCTCTCATTCAAGGGTGAGCAAACCTGTGCTACCAATCTACTCATGACATTGTAATGGCACGTCTGCTTGTAAGAACACTTTCCGCCAGCAGGCACGACCTGATACCTGTTCCTTTTTTGAATCGAGGACAAACTACTCAAACTAGGAGCCCGTTCCTTGATAGCCACTTGGAGTCTGACCATTCCCGCCGGTCAGTGGGTCTCACCACAATTGACATACGACTCAATCATTCAGATTGGCGGCAGGCAGCACACGTTCGTGCATTGGCCGTCGTTGGCCGCTGCACTGATCATGGCGAATAATGCGATCAAAATGGGGGAAGACAAACGAACATGATAATAACACTGGAAGAAAAGACTCGGTCTGCAGAAAGGTGTGGGAGATGACAGACGTTCGAATAGGCAAGGACTTGGCCTGTTCTTCGAACTCTGTTAGCCGAAGCTGACACGTGAATCCGAAGGCAAAGCAAAATTTCTGGCAGGGAGTGACTTGCATGCAAACGGACGTTCTGGTGGTTCTGCGACTCGCGAGCTGGCAGCTCGGCCGCGGGTGCACCAAAAATTGTCTTCTGGAGGTCTCCAACGGCTTCGCGTTCACCCCGTCCCTCTTTGTTTCCTTCGAGGTGCAGCGGCCAATTTAAGGGATTTCGGTTTACCCGGTTTCGTAACGCCGATCTCAAGGGTCGACTCCAAGTTAGATTCTACCAGTGGAACATTCAATTCGAAGTTCGAGATCTCGTTGTTTGAAATGGTAAAGTGTCACGACACGATGTTCAAACTTGAACGCACTGTGACTGCTCTGCATTAATGTTGCCCGCATGCGAAAGCGATATGCGTCGCCGTCTCCAACGCCAACGCCAACACCTTTTACCTTTGCCTCCCGGAGGTGTGGCAGTATCTCCTGCTCTGGTCAACCAGATCATCCTCGTTGGCGGGCATGATTCAGGACTGGGTCTTGAAGTGTTCGTGGCGTGCCGTAACCACTGTGCACTCCCGTTCCGCCGAGAGGACACGACGGTCACCGCATGTCTTTATCTCGTTCTCGCTTCCCGTCACCGTCGCGCGCATGATAACGCACTGCACTTACACCTCACTCACCCTTACCCAGGAGTCGCCCACCTTCACCTGTCCGCTCTGGCTACCCCGCCATTTGCTGTTCCGATGGATATGCAAATTTGCACTGCGGGTACAGGTACCATACCCGCGCGAGTTACTCACCCATGACAGACCCTAGGCGCACTTGGTGAGGTGTTTACGACATCTTCTTCTTCAACATCTCGATCGTACGTGTGATCGAGGCGACTTTGTGAGCCCACTCTGCGCAGCTCATGTTCGTTTCGATCAACAAAGGAGAAATATCTTTCAAATGTTTGAGATTCTTCGGCGTCTGAAAAGCATGCTCCTGCGATGGCAACGGCGATCCGAGTAGTGGTTGTGGTTTTACCCACTTTCCCTCTTCTAAGTTCAACTTCTAAAGTCTTCGAGTGCTTCGAGACACACATTTTCGAACTCGAATTCGTCTGATGCGCCGATAGGTTGAGATGGGGTTGCGGTCCCCTCTGAAGTTCCGACGACTCCACCCCTGGCGAGTCTCGACACTGAGCTTGGTTCATGGCCCAAAGGACTTGTCATAAGAATGGTTTGAACGAAGAGTGAAAAACAAAGATAGCTCGAATGGTCAAAAAATCGACCGACGACGAAAGTATGAAATTGAGAGCAACGTGAGCAGAGGAGGTTCCAGGATCACGTGTGCAGCGTCATGGTTGGAGAAGCAACCCCGGGGCCCGATTCGAACGAGGAAATTCTTCGCCAAAGGAAGACGTTTTGCCAAGGTATACTATTACTACTCATGTATTCTCCTTTTGTTCAATCTTTAGACTCCATCTAAAGATCACTGGCAGCATTCTCTACCAGACTTGTTTCGTCTCAGGCTTCATCAGCTCAAATCTTAGGCAAACATTCTGCTCATATAGGAAAACCCATTTCAATTTATTTCACCAACTCGTGTTCAAAACGGCTAAGTAGAATTCCCTTGGGCAACCTCTATTGCCGAGTACTTCACGGGGCAGGGTCGCACCCTGTCGCCGCAGTGACGATGCCAATGGAGTTAGTCTGTACATTTCACGCGAGTGAGACAGGTCGTCTTATTGAAGAGCAGGCAAGCTGGTGCGATGATCTGATCTACTCACTTTGACTTCGGAGCAGCACCACTGCGTTGCATAGCACTCTGATCCTAGAGGCTCAATAGCGCATTGGTATCCACTAGCGTTTTTCTGATTATTGGTCCACAATGATCAGTGGATCCTTCAACAATGACGGACGGCAACTTAACCACTTACAGTTGCGGTAAAAGCCAAGCAGCACACGCGAATGCAGGCGTCGCTGGCTGCAGGTGCAGCGAAGGCGCCGACCGTGGCGAACAGTGCGATCAAAACAGGCGTAAAGCGAACGAACATCGTTGGAAGACGATTCGAGAAACGTTATTCTGAAAGATAGTAGATGGGCCCGGTGAGCCTGTAATTTTTTCAAAATTTTACTTATGTTCTTTTGCCTGCTAGCTGTTTTTGGGGTACTAATACCTGGTTGGTCGGTCCCGCTGACGGCTCATTACGTTTGATAGATTATGTCGTACTAGCCGAGTTATAACCCGGCAAAAGTTCGGTTGAAGGCTCGGTTCCTTCCGTCGAAAGAACACGCCTTGGACCAGTGGCGTTCTCTTTCGATCCGTATACCAACGATCCGGGCGCGTCCACTCCTCCTCCACGTCCTGCCTCCCCATGACCGACCGACGGTGACTAGGGTCATGTGGCCCTCGCAAACCACGATCCCGTTTACATCGATCAATGTCTGGCCGCAGCGGGCTGTCTCGAGCGGCGCGTACCTCATCCCGTCTTATTTCACCCTCACTCCGGCCTCATCAGTCCGGACCTGGACCTGGACCCACTTTCGGTGGACCTGACCGTCGACGATCTCTTTCCCGAGCGGTATAGACTCCTGACAGGTGAGCATGCATTCCATTCAGCCCCTCTTGCGTATGCATCGTATCGTACAGATCCTACTCCGCCTGCGTCCCCCGTCCTAACACGGCCGAGTTTATGCGGAATCATGGACGGAGCCTGCACTTGGGAGGGGATCACGTTTCTCGACATGGATTCTATGTTGTCCTATGATTCAAATACCGCCGAGGTTATTCTGCAGGGTCTCGATGCACTCAGTGGGGTGAGGTGCGTGTTCCTGCGACATCTCCTTGCTGTATTTGTCCCGCAGTTCAGATGGTCTCTCGTTCAAGGGCGAGCAAACCTGTGCTGCCGATCTATTCATGACATTGTAGCAGCACGTCTGCTTGTAAGAACACTTTCCGCCAGCAGGCACGACCTGACACCTGTTCCTTTTTTGAATCAAGGACAAGCTACCTAAGCTAGGAGCTCCGAGCCCGTTCCTTGATAGCTACTTGGAGTCTGACCATTCCCGCTGGTCAGTGGGTCCCACAACAACCGACATACGACTCAATCGCTCAAATTCACGGCAGGCAGCACACGTTCGTGCATTGGCCGTCGTTGGCCGCTGCACCGATCATGGCGAATAATGCGATCGAAACGGGGGAAGACGAACGAACATGATAATAACGCTGGAAGAGGAGACTCTGTTTGCAGAAAGGTGTGGGAGATGTTGCTCATTGACAAACAGACGTTCGAATAGGCGAGGACTCGGCCTATTTTTCGAACTCTGTTAGTCGAAGTTGGCACGTGAATCCGAAGGCAAAGCAAAATTTCTGGCAGGGA
>JBBPPA010001041.1:0-14845 GCA_038091735.1 Leccinum pellstonianum
CGTCGGGAAGAGGAGCGGGACTGCTTGCGCTGCAGACGGGGCGTGTGGTGCAGGTCGTTATGTGTCGTCTGGAACTTGCGTAAGCGGGAGGTGAGAGTGAAGGAGCGGTCGAGGCTGGGCGTGAGCGGCTCCGGCTCCGGCGACGGGGAAATATTCAGGATGGGGGTGGCATTGAGCCTGGGGCTGGCGATACTGGCGAACTTGGCGAAGGGGTTGTTCGCGCTCTCGTTAGGTGGTGATGCAAGGGGTGTTGTGGCTCGAGACTGGGAGGGGCAAAGTCAGTTGGGAAGTCCAATTTTGTTTTTAGGGGGCATACCTTGAGATCGTCGACGATGCTCTTCAACGGAGGGTTTCCACCGAGAGACTTGGATTGCCGGTGACGGAACGGTGTGGTGGAGGCATTAGTTGGCTGTGGCTGCGGAGACGGCTGTGGCTGGGGGTCGCGAGCATGAACATCTGGTGTGGGTGGATTTGACTCGCCGAGGACGGCAGTATTGGGGAGGAAGAGAGAAGCGATTATGGTGCGGTGGTGGCGAAGAGAGGTCATGATGATGATTTGAGAGAAATCGATTTAATCTTCTCTTTTTATCGTCTCGCGAAAAACAAGACGAGAATGCTCAAACTGGCAGATCGTCGATGATGACGAACACTGCCCACCCGGAATCACGCGGAACGGATCCGTCCGATTCAGACCCATAGTCGCGTACGACACTGCCAGGGCGCAGGACTTGGAAGCTAGAACGACGGAAGAAGTTCGGTCCAGCCTGTGAACCTTATTCTGGTGTACCTGACTTCAGCAGACTGTCTTGCAACTTGAAGCAAAGGGCTCAGAGTTCATTAATCATTCCGCTCCGTGAGGCCACGAAAAATTCACCGCGCCGTCCCTGAACTTATGTAATGTCATGCAGCAATTTGTTCCTAACACACGACCATCTCACTGAACCCATGAAACTTCGGTCGGGGATTACCGGTTCCAAACTTTGGTTGGACCATTTCGGCCTTTTATTTAGCCTGAGCCTTGAGGCACTCGTCGAAGCTCCACTCAAAGAGACCCAGGCAAGTTTTATGTTTCTTGCTGACTTCGCAGTCGATCCTCTATGATAGGTATGCAAGTCAAGACACGCGAATCGTCAATACCACACAAGATCACCACAATCCCAACGCAAGGAGAATAAAAGCCCATCATGAAACGATCGTCACCGTCAGCAACATTACGACACCGTCCTGAGATATGCCTACGAGCGAGTGTCGAATCAGCCCAGCACGAAAAAGAAAAATAGGACCTACCGTGATTGACCCCCGTCGACCCCGCCGTAAGCAAGCCAGTGATTTCTTGCGCTGTAGTAAAGTAGTTGACGCCGTTGTAGACTGAGCTTGTTCTGTAGCCGGTCGCAGCCGCAACCAATCCATCTCTGGTGGCCGGAAGGGAATCATCAGCTTCACGCAGATCTACACCAGCGAAATATCTGCTCGCCTTCCGATATCGTATCCATCCGGTACGATATTGTGATGGTCAATGGCTGGCTGATGACGAAAAAAGATCAGTAAGCAAGTCATGCGCATATCGCTTCCAGCTACCTCTTCCTTTGACACCCTAGTATTCAGTATGACCGGATCATTCGGGAGAAACATAGGATGGAAATGGACAGGACGTACGCTAAGAACAATGCGCCACTATCCGCCAATGCGCCGTTTTGGCGAAACACCCTTTGGTCGAGAATCATTAATCAATTAATCACGTCCAACCCGTTTCGCAAACTACACACCAACCTACCGGAAATGAAAACCACCTCTCAAGCTCTCGAGGCAGGTTCCACCGCTCACGATCCCGTAGTCTTGGCGAAGCTCTATCATCTGGTTCACCCAGCCGTTTCCGTCGCCGAGGTTGGCGGACTGCGGGTCCCCGATGTGTATGCCTAAACATTCCGTTGAACTGTCGAGGCACGAGTGACGGAGAAATCGTTGAGACAGCGTCCTTCACGTTGGAGAAGACGACTTACAATCCGATCGCCTGCGCATATGTGACGATGCCGTCGTCTGTCAGGACGTCCGCAGAGCTAAGGCCAGAGACGATAACCTGTCGATCCGTAAGTAAAGGAGGCATAGCAGGAAACCTTTGACGCCCTACATTCAAAGGTTCACCCAACCCGTTGCCTACATTGCTGAGCATAGAACCATCGTTCGCAGCAGGATCGTAGTATGCCACACTACGTCGCGACGGTGAAGCACAAGCAAGTCCCAACAAGGGTACGGCCAGCGCAACTGAGAGAATGATCCTAGCTGAGAACATGACTTCTGATGTGAGTCGTGAACGAGGTTTACTATTTTATACGGCCGTCTGCCCATCTTGCATGAAATACAAGCTTATCCACGGACGTACTAGGATGTCAGTCGTTGACATGTTTCATCGAAGTCTAACTACTAGCGTACTGGAAAAAGGTAACGGCGACTAAATGGTTCTTTCTGGTGTCAATATAGTCCTTGAACCATATGATGTTGCACGCCTTCGGACAGACTGACAGTGAAGCATGACCATCACGACGCTGCTTCTATGTACAGATCATACCTACCAACCGTTTGATGCGTCCGTTGACTCATCGGAAGGTGTTTCAATTGCGCAAGATCTCTAGTCTGCCGTAGGAAGACCCTTAGGTAGGAAGACAATCGTTCTAACTATGAACGAACTGTTCTGCGCCTTCTCATCCCCAGGTTGTCCTCCAATGCCGCTAAAACACGTTGACGTCATGAACTCCCGCAGGATGGACCGATCCATTTACATCCCCTTGACGAGCCTCTAGTCGGCCCCGTGGAGTGCCCGACCATTGCCCACACTACGTGTAAGTCGGTCAGGGTTCAATCGGCGGGATTCAGAGGACGAGAAATGATCAAAAAAGGACCTACGTCAACAGTTGTGTCTGCTCTTTGTCAGATTGATCCCGGGGAGCCCAAGAGCGTTTACTACCCTTCCCTCATTTTCCAACAGGGGCATAAGTTCGGTCCCCACCATTAGGCCTATAATCGCCCCTTCTTTAAAAGTCCCTCGGGTCTTTCTCGGGGCTCGGATGGCTAGGTGAGTTAGCGAGTGCTTCTAGGTCGGTCTCTAGAGGCTCGCGTGTCGCGACCACTGGATGAAATTCAATGTCGTCACCGCCCCCGGATTATATTGAACGAGAGCTAAGAAATTCACATCGTATCAACACAAGACTGAAGCTCACTGCCAGTGGTCCGCTCGGCAAAGGAAGAGCAAAGACAGGTACCATCGCGAGCGTAAGACAGGCGATGGAAGGAAACTTCATGACGACAATGGACGTCGCAACAGAACTGCCAGTGATTGAATGATCGAAACGAAGAACGGGATAGGCTAAGCATGTGTGTGAGGGACTGAGGACCAACAAGCATGATGAACCAACTCACTGGCCGTTTATATTTTTTCCTTGGCGCCAAGTTATGTGTCCTCTGATACATCATGCCGCATCATGCATCATCAAGTGCTAATAATCAGCACATCAAATCAAGGAAACAAGAGATGCTGATCAACTACATACTTATCGGTGATGTGCCAGTGTTATGTCCTTTTGGCCCTACCACGCATTGCATTCGGACAAGCGTCAAGCAAAGTTTTTTGCCGTATGCATCGGCATTTCCAAGTTTCCTCTTGTTTTCTATTTTGTCCAGAGTCTAGACGTGGCCCCGAGCCGTGGACGCTAGTATACGATCAGACGCTGCTTCTATTGATAGATTATCACTGCTAGCCGTCTGATGCATTCACATCTGTTTCAATATCTTTCTGAATACGCAAGCTCTGCCAAGACGCCGTGAAACGATATTGCATCAACTCGGATCACTTGCTAGTACTGAGATAAGGGATGTCTGCTTACAAATATTGATCGGATCGACACACTTGATCAAGTTGACTATGAACCAACCGTCTCCAGAGTCAACCGGTTGTCCTTCTAATGCGCCGCCAATTTATGTCACGCTGACTGGATTAGAACTAGATGGTAATCAACGTTTCACATTACGTTCAGTCGTCGCGTCATGAATATGGACCGATCCATTTGCATCCCCTCGACGAGCCTCTAGTCGGTCTCAAGGAGTGCCAGACCATTTCCCTTATTCACTACGTGCAAGTCAGTTAGGGTTCAATCGGCGAGATTCAGACGAGAAATGAGAAAGAAAGAGGACGTACGCCAAGTGTTTTGTCTGCTCTTCGTCAGATAAGGAGGATCTGCCTCACCGCGCCACAGGCTGACTCGCAGGGTAAGGCTGACTCGCAGGCACAGGCGCAACCGCAGGCACAGGCGCAACCGCAGGCACAGGCGCAACCGCAGGCACAGGCTGCTGCGGACTCGCAGGGTAAGGTTGAGCCGGTGGAGGTACGCCCGTAGCTGCTGGATATTGTGCAGGTGGAGTCGAAGTATGGCTTGGCCTCAAATTTGGAATAAGGCCGGCAGCTTTCGCCATGGGCATCACTTCGCCGCCTATCATTACGCCCATCATCGCACCTTCCATCAACTGTGGGTTGTTAAACATAGATGGGCCGCCAGTGCCAGTGGAACCGGACATTCCCGGGAAGTTAAAAGGGTCGCGTGCCGAGAGCTCTAAATAAGTTTCATGGTTGGGGCGGTTCTTAGTCCCGGGCTAGATTAAACGAGAAGCTAGAGAGCTCGCATTGCATCAACACAAGATGGAAGCTCACTGGTACCGGTGCAGGAAGAGCAAAGATAGGTATCACCGCGAGGACCAGACAGGCGATGGAAGGAAACTTCATGATGAAAATGAATGTAGTAGCACGAGAACTGGTTAATGATAGAAACGAAGGGCGGAACAGGCTGAGTGTGTGTGTGAGTGCTGACGACGAAGGGCACCGTGACGAGCATGACGGAATCGACTCACTGGCCAGCACCTGGTTGAGGCTAAACAGCTGCGAAAAGAAAATCGCTTGGCGTAGTATTTATCTCAGTATTTATCTTGTCCTCGGCGCATGTGCCCTCTGATACATGGGTCGTTTCAACTAGTCAGCACACAGTTGGCACCCAAACCATTATCGAGTGTTGTAATTACCAAAGAAACAGGAGATGTGATCAACTACATACGTGACTAGATGCTGGATACAGGGCTGTCGGATCGAACGTCTGTTTGCATCATTGATCTGCCCATCAGTCTGAGATGGATTGCGCTATCTCGCTGACATCGGCTTCAATGCGTTGCTATCAAAACGCAGGTCATACTACTTACTTGGAGAGATCATGTTTCGACCGGGCGAGCCCGTAAAAGCGGCAGGTTGGTCATTTATGGGGACCGAGCACGCAGGCGACAAGCAACATGATCAGCCAATTCCGGGATCATCCAGCAGGTGCCATGAGCGACGCAATTTGTGCTTCGGTCGTCCCATATAATCTGGGAAGTGCCATGTACATCACATTCATAGTTGATGATATAAAGTATTGCCAACATCTGCATCACTAGCCTTGGAAGGATAGAACATCCCCTCTGAGTTGTCGATGTCATTACGTGAACTCATCATCACGTGGAATGAGCGGCGCAAGCGACCCGACCGACCCGACCAGAGCCAAGGGGTCCGCACCACCCGTAAGAAGGGGCAATGCTAGTGCACCTACTGCTCCACCAACCGCCATTTGTTTATAGTTCAGTCCGCTCTTCGAAGTCGAAGAAGGATCAGCAGGAGGAGGATATCCTAGAGGGGGAGGAGGATAATATCCTGGAGGGGGAGGGGGAGGTGGATAGGCAGGATGAGGGGGAGGCGGATTATTGGCCGGTGGCGGGGGCGGCGGGGGCGGGGGCGGGTTGACTGGTTCATGGAGCGGGGGAGTGCTGGCTGGCTCATGGGCTGGTACCGTAGGTGTGTCCCTGTAAGTGGTTGGTTCCTGTATGCGAGGCGGGACCCTGAACTATATTAAATGAAAGAGTGGGGATCTGCTCCGAGCACGCGTCGCCATGAAATTGAAGCTCACCATCGGTGTAGGGCGTGCAAGGACGGGTGCTGCCACGAGAAGAAGATACGCAAAGGGAATAAATTTCATGGTGGATGACTGAGAATGGGTGTCGTGCCGCGAAATAAGCAGAAAATTGGTTTTAACGATTGACGAGAAGAGCAATGCAGGCTGATCCTCGTGCGTGTGAGGGACTGATGACAAGCGATTGCGTATCTAAATTCACTCACCGGCCAGCACCTGGATGGGCAAACTAATGACTGCGAAATAAAAAGCCACTGACAGTATGGTATATCAGTTTCTCGGAGCGGTGCTCGGGTTGTCCCATGATACCTGGGATGTTTCAATCTTTGATGGTAGACACCATCTGATGGCAAGTGCCCATCTGCAAGGTGGGCATGTAGTTGCCCAATTTTTGACAGATTTTTTGGCTGAACTGCGCTTGGCATTTGATGCTATGACATGGTCGAAGAGTGCTCAGAGATCTCATAGTCGATCGACCGAAGCTTTCGAACCCGAAATTGAACCCGAAGTTGTCGTCCGAGCTGAGGTTGCCGAGCGACGCGGCACCGTCAAACGTGTGCGCTATACACGCGATCAATCACTTGTACACAACCACACGTAAGTCGGGGGAGAAAATAAAACTAATGGATAGAGGTCTATTAGAGCAGACAGAGATCAATAGTCCGTGAAGATCAATAGCTGTGGTGGGCAAAGGAGAGGTTGGATGAGAACGTAGGGGACCAGTGGCGAAAGCCCCGAGGCTTTCCGGCCCGCGGAACTTGGGAACTTGGGAGCGAGCTGCGTACCCTTTCAGAAGGACCCTATGAACGCATGTGGCGAGGCTCGGGCCCAAAGGAAGGATACGGGCTTACAGTGGTAGTGAACAGATAGCAGGAGGGGACGCCGTTATTTGTCGGCGCTCGTTCAATTAAGTGCGGCGTTAGATTGATGAGCGCGTGATGTTGAATTTAAAGGTGAATGATTCTTGGGACCAGCGCCCCATTGTCTCGACGACGTTGAAGGGAGTCCCCATGAGTAGGTAGTGTAGGGTGACTCCGATGCGTAAGCTGTAACCTTTCAGGTCGGGTAGGTCGTGCTGCGTGACGATTTCTTTAAGGTGGTTGGTAACTTCTGTTTTGGTGAGAGGGTGCAGGCTGTCCCCAGGCGAAGAGGTGATCGCTCTGACTGGGGTGGTTGGTGAGAAGGTGGTGGTTGAGCCAAGCCACGAGTTTGGTGAGGTGAGAGATAGGTGCGATTTGCTCGCCCTCGGGCGAGCACTCGGTGATGGGGATGTGAAAGGCGACGAATGTGCATTTTATGTGATTCGGATGTGTGCGAGATATGTTAGAGGGGTGCCGATGTGGGTGAAGCGTTCGAAGCGTTTGAGCGCGGGAACTGTGAATTCACCGAGGCGCGACCGACGTGTGTCACAGGGGCGTTCAGCAGAGTCGGAATTCGGGTGTATACATGCCAAGAAGTTAGTTAGCTTATCCAAGTCGAGCGACTGGCACCCAACCAAAACAATAATGATGAGATGATGGTATCCAAATGTTGAAACTTGACCCATGTTTCACCAGACAATGATATATATACCATGCCGGCCCATCAGTGAGTGTTCAAACGTTCACATTCCTTCCTCAGTCGTTAAGAAAGCCGCTTTTCACAATCAGATTCGTGCTCGCCCAGGTGCTGGTCGGTGAGTCGATTTCGATATGCTCTTACTATCATCAGTCCCTCACACGCAGGACAATCAGCCTGCCTTGCTCTTCTCGTCAATCGTTTAAATCAGTTCTCTGCTTATTTCGCGGCACGACACCCATTCTCAGTCATTCACCATGAAATTTATTCCCTTTGCGTATCTTCTTCTCGTGGCAGCACCCGTCCTTTCTGTCCCATTGGTGAGCTTCAGTTCCATGGCAACGCCTGCTCGGAGCAGATCCCCACTCTTTGATTTAATGTAGTTCAGGGAACCGCCTCGCGTACAGGAGCCAACCACTTCCAGGGACACACCTCCAGGTAACCCACCCCCGCCACCGGTCCAGGAACCAGTCAACCCACCCACTTCACCGCCCAAAGATGTTCAACCCGCCTCTCCATATCCCGCCCCCGCGAATCCATATCCATACTACGGCCCAGTTGCGCCTCCCGGAGCTCCCGGAGCTCCCGCGCCTTCCCAAAAGAGCAAGATAAGCTGGGGGTCTATGGCGATTGGTGCAGCGGCGGGTGCTGTAGCACTGCCCATGGTGATAGACGTTTTGAAACCTGCCCTGCCTGCTGCACCACTACCCGGGCAACCCGCCGTTGCACCCGCCGTTGCACCCGCCGTACCCGTTGCACCCGCTGTACCTGGAGCACCCGCACCCGCCTACTAATTCTCGTCGTGCGTCCCTTTCTTTCTATCGTCTGCACGTTGTTAATTTTCTCTCCTGTCTAATCTACAAGAAATGATGGTGATCAGGACGATGACAGAACTACCAGAGCCTCGTCGAGGCAGCCGGGAAAATCCTGTCCTGGTTGGCATATGGATTCTGATAACGCTCAGTACATATCACCCGCTCGAATTCTCCTTCAACACGAGCGTTGAACGATACACTTTACTTTGGCGAGAAGAAAGTAATAGACGTCTACGTGTTTTCACTCCTCGTTTCGTGGACGTTCCGGTGCTACAAAGTGATCGCGAATTTGTCAAAAGCACTGTCAGGTTACGTTCGTTTGATGAGAATGCACTCCTCTAACTTGTCATCCCGGCCGAAGAGGAGAAAAATATGGGAAACACATCCTTCCACAGGGACAACGTTCCGTACACATTCACCACTGAAAAGATGGGCCTTACGTTCCTCCGCAGGAGAACGAATGTCTACATTGAAACTATAACAAGTAGCGCATGACGACACTGATAATCAGACGCACGGAAAACATTTCAAGCACTCATACCGAATAGACAAGCCAAAGTCCACTGTATTTGTCGTTAACCTGTCACGAGAGTCTCCATCATGCATCCGAACGTCTTCGACGGAATGCGGAACATCATCATGTCCCACTGCGGAACCAAGATTCGCTACTCAATGCGCGAACAGTTGCACGATATTTTCTAATCCAGTCGAGACCGATCGTAATCGTAATATCAACGCCATCATCATCGACAGCAAAAAGAATCGGACAAATGTCCGTAGCGAAATAGGAACCCGCATAGGGAGTAGAAAGCACAGAATATCGCGTAAACGAAGCCGAATGCACGAGCGTGTCACTGGTATACACAGTTTCATCGAACGTGACGCGAAGACGTTGCCCATCGATTCAATCACATCAATACTTACGCCCGGGTAGTAAGTACTCCTCCAATCTAATCTCGTTCCCGGGCCCAGTTGCGAGCGGAGTTTAAATGAGCTGAACGAAAAAGAGTCGGAACTACATAGTGACATGTTGACATGGCAGCTGTCTCCAGCGGCCCATCTGGGGACGAGTCCTCCTCCAAGTTGAGCGACCATATGACATGATTATCAATGATCAACGCCAAGCACAAGTTCAACCAAGTGACATTGTTACATTGTAGGCGCACTCACTTCATATCAAAGGTTGGTCAGTTGTTCACTGATCTTCAACACGCGATAACTTGATAGACAATGACTAACCATTAAGAGTTGAAACATCCCATGTTTCAAATCAGACAAACGGCTTGGCTTGGCGAGTGATCCGTGAATGATATAAACCATGCCACAGTAAATGTTCCTTCCTCAGCCGTTCAGCAGCTTTTTACGTTCGTGTCCAGGTGCTGGCCGGTGAGTCGATTTCAGTATGCATGGAAGCTCTTGTCGTCCGTCCCTTACATTGTGACAAGCCTGCTTTTTGATATTCTCGTCCATCGTTCTCGGCTTATTTCGCGCAATTCAATTTTTGCCATTCAACATGAAGTTTGCTCCCGTCGCCTGTCTTCTTCTCGTGACAGCCCCCCAGACTGTCCTTTCTCTTCCTGCAGTAGGTGGACCAGTGCGCTTCCGTACCATGCGAGCGTGGGGCTAATCCCCATACTAAATATTTGACCTAGTCCGGGCGCAGCGACGCAGTCGAACCTCACCCAGTGGTCGAGGAGGCTCGTGAAGCCGACGAACCCCCCACGGAATCAGTCCAAGATCTCTCCAGCCCTTTCGCGAGGGCCTTTACACCGCAGCAACAACAAAAGGTGGCCGTGATGGGGGCGATCGGCCTCGCAGCAATACCCCTCGGGATGTTTGTCGACCACACCCTGCGCCCCGCAATGCAAGCCGAAAGAAATGACAGCTATTCCATACCGATTAGTCAAATTCTTCGAGCTCGTGACGAGGACGATCTCGCAGAAGAACATATGTTGTTCGTCCATTTTGTCTTTCTTGTTTTCGTCGTCGGCGTATCGCTGATTTTCTTCCCCATTGCTCCCACAAGTGATGAGCGTGATCAGGACTCGGTTGATGATGATTCAGCCCTCGTAGAGGTCGATTAGAGGCTCACCCGGGCCGAAAGCCCAGGACAGATCGGTCCGGCCCAGATTGGCAACGCGACGGTCTGTAGTTTCACTCAAATCTGTAACATCTACATCATTGTAGTAAGCCACCTCAGGACGTGTTTGAGTCTCAGGATTGTAGAATAAAGCCGAACTCTGATTGTGATTGCGTGATGGGCTCCCTTTGCACCATTTGTCTCGGATCTTCATGGAACATGATAGGAGGACGAGAATGCCTTATCTCTCCAACAGGTTGCCAGGTCAAAACGTCTGCTTTATATTGACTAGATAGCAAGTATGGTCACAACTCACGAATGGTGTTCGTGGTCCGACGTAGGGCCAGGTGCTCAACGAATACATGCCAAGTGCAATAAATCGTGAACGACCGCATCAGCCATCAGACTGGGCTCGGGAACGCCATGTCATTGACGATAGTCACGTTAATTAGACATCATATACCTCCCCTTCTTCCAAGAGTTGACATTGCATCTAGCAGATATCTAACATCTCATCTACTACTACCGACATATTCCTAGGACTAGGGATGCATAGTTCACGGTCTCCAATTCTCATCCTCGTCCCTGAGTCCTCCGGGTACCGCAGGCGCACGATCCATCGACCACTCTCCATACCAAAGGAAATTGAACAAGGGCACCAAAAACACGTTCTCGAACCTCCAACACCCACCGGGTACCCACGCGAGATCCTGCAACTTCAAACACGTCCAACTGAGACATCCACGCAATCTATCGTCAACTTGGGCCTGATCCACCCGTCCATCCACCCCAACGAGATTCTACTGCACATCAACGAACTCTGAATCTAGCTCTCACTGCTCGTATATATATGATGACAATCGACCAGACAATGAGAAGACTGAAAGAAGAGAAGAGAAGAAAGGACGTACTACGCTCTGTGAACACATCACCCGGTTCAGCGAGTACGTTGTTTAGTTCACGGACGACGATATGACCACGCTCAGGAGGCCTAGGTTGATAGACCGGTTGTTGTGGTTGTTGTTGTGGTGGTAGTGGTGCTTGTGGTGGCGGTTGAATGGGTGTTTGTGGTTGAGTGTGAGGTTCTTGAGCGGGAGTGTTCGCAGGGACGGTGTTGGGGGCAGGATTTGATACGGGGTTAGTACCAGGATTAGGACCAGGGGCGTTATTGGGGACAGGGGGAGTCTCAGGGGGAGTGGCAGGATTAGAATTAGGAGGGGAAACGGGAGGAACTGCGGGATTGGGGGAAGTAGGGGGAGGAGGAGGAGGCACAGCGGGATTTTCACCAGGAACGGGAGGGGGACTGTCAGGCCCAGCGGATTTTTCACCAGGAGCAGGAGCTGGATTGCCAGGCACAGCGGGATTGTTCCCAGGAACGGGAACAGGAACGGGAGGGGGAACGCCAGGTGTAATGGGACCCTCGGGTGTCACGGGAGTAGGGTCAGGGGGTCTGGCGGTAGGGGTAGGAGTGGATAAAGCGGGGGGTTGGTCGACAGGATGAGAGCTTTCGGTAGGTGTGCCGGGAGTGCCAGTATCCGGGGTACCATCACCACCTGGGGTAATGCCACGGTCGGTAGAACCGGCGGGATGGGTACCGTTGCGATTCTTCTCATCGAGTACGGTCGAGTTAGAGTGGGTGGGCAGGGTCGAATTATCGCCCATTTGATTAATTGCAGGGTCTCCCGGTGTTGCTAAAGTGCCCATCAATATCACACCACCATCAGGCCAATTGATGTTGCTGGGGTTCGGTGAGTTGCCAGCGTTAGTTGTAGTAGGATCAACCTTCTTTGGAGAGCCAGGCGCCGGCGCCGCCGGCTGCTAAATTAAACAGAATTTTCAGAATTGGCTTCATACAGACATGGGACAGAAGCTCACCGGAGCAAGAGGAAGAGCCAGGATAGGCAGTGCCATGATGACGAGATAGAAAATGTAAGAAAGCTTCATTATGATTGGCGAAAACACTAGAAAATGGCCAAAGGGCTGGATCGAATGAGGGACGAGAAGAGCGAAGTGGGCTGAGCGTGCATGTGAGTGTAGAAAGAGCGAAAAAGTATGTCCAAGTTGACTCACTGGCCAGCACCCGGTCGAGCACGAACGAAGGAAACGAAGGAAAGTCAAGCGAACTCAAAATTGAAGCACACATTATATCTCTTGTCAAAGGCGCTGAAAACACCGGGAAATAACGGTAGATTTTGATACGCTGAACTCTCAGCTGTTGGTCGTTAACTCCAGATCATTTCATCAATTCTGCTGTTCAATAAAACTCACCCGCAGCATATAGAGTCATGATGAGGGTCAGAAGATTTGCAAGGCCCGCACTCTGAGTTTCATGAAGTGATCTGAGAACGTGTCAATCTGTCAATCAGTTTCAAGATGTCGGTAAGTCATATTTGATATCATTATTCTTAAGAATAGAAGGCATATGGCGTGCATTGGGATAGACAATACACAGCAATCCGGACTGGAAGCGACGTTGGGGTTATTGAGACGGCCAGTAGAGTGGCTTGTTCATTGACTGACACGGTAGTATATACACCGTGACTGAGGGGGGAAAGGCGACAGGATTCACAGGAATGGCATACACACTTGTGTTCGCCATGCGCCTTCGAGTCGGAAGAACTTCTCCACCGACCTTGAACCACGATTTTTAATGCGACTTCAATGGCCGCTCATCACTGTGCGCGACGGATTTGACAGCAGTGATGTAAGTGGTTCAAAATCCAAATCTGGCAACTTCAAAAATTGAAATGAAATGGAAGCACGCTGCAGCTGTTTGCACTTGAGATGAATTTTACCCAGGCTACTGTACAATCTCTCCAACTCGCGGGGCATCGCTGATCGAGCTCGATTCTCAGCCTAGTTCCAAGGGGGAGTATGTATGTACCTCAAATTTCAAGTTCTGCAAGTTGTTATCCTTTCTACTACCCGCAGCACCGTTTTCTTCCAGAAACGACGCAGTTGTCAATGGTAGTAGACTGATCAATTTCTGATCGAATGTCTGGTGCTTGAAGGCAACGTTCATCTATCTATCAATTTGAAGTTGGTTGCAAGGCAAGCTGGTGCAACGGCAACTCCAAACTGATCGATGTTGCCTTGCAACAGGCGTTCAAACATCTGGTGGTGGCTAGCTGCCGACATTACAATGATCAACCATATTAACCATGCGATTCCCGGCGCTTGAAAGCGGATCTCCACTGTAGCAGCTGGTTTGATGCGCTTACTATCGACAGCTGAAACATCATGCGATCACATAGATCAGTGCTGCGCACGAGAAAGAGAAAGAGATATATACCACGCTGATGGCGAGATTTGTTCCTCAGCTATCTATCTTCATTCTTGCTCAACCGGGTGCTGGCCAGTGAGTCTACTCGAACACGCTCGCCCGCTCTTTTCGTTACTCATGCGCACGTTCAGCCCATTTTCGCTTTCGTGTCAATCATTTAATCCAGTCATCTACTTATTTTCAAGCCCGAAGACGTCTAACGATTTTTGCCGTTCATCATGAAGTTGGATTCTATTGCCTGCCTCCTCCTCGCAGCGGTACCTGCCCTTGCCCTTCCTACTGCACAGGTGAACTTCAGTTCCGTATTTGTTGTGAAGATGATCCAACATATTTTTTGTTCTAATTTAGATGCCGCCCAGTGTCGCACGAGCACATAACGCAATCAATGATTTGCCTGCTAGGGACCTCACGACCACCTATTCGCCCGCGGAATTGGGCGTTGTGCCCGAGGTGATGAAACCTGCCCAACTGGCTAGCAGTGATCCTACGACATACAATGCTACTGGTCCTACGACATACAACGCTACTGTTCCTACGACATACAACGCTACTGGTTCACATTGGAATAATTCCATGCATCACGGTCCCGGGCCTGAGCTATACAACACCACTGATCATCATTGGAATCGTAACTGTTCCGGGCATCACAACGGTACTTGGGATCGGGATGGTACTTGGGATCGGAATGGTTCCAGGCATCACGATTATGACAACTCCACTGAACATCATTGGAATCATACTTGTCACCGTCATCACAATGAAACCAAAGTGGATACTCCCAATCCTAGCACTCCCGGACTCCCTCCAGGTACTATCCCAGACAGTCATGGTCCCAGCAGTTTTCCTGGTTCTCCAATGATTCCCAGTTCTCCTGATGGTACCGCTCCTTCTCAAAGTCCCTCCAATGGATCCCATCTTGAAGATCTTCAGAACAGCCCTGCTTCTCCCCCTGTCTTGCCCCGTTCTCATGATGATAGTCCCAGTCCGTCCATGCCTCCCACTATGCCGGGCGGTATGCCGGGCGGTATGCCCTGTGACATGCCCATGATGCCGCATGACGGTCACCCTACGCCTAGCGGTTACTATACGCCTGACGGTCACCCTCCCCCTCCCCCCGCGGGGGCGCCCCCGA
>JBBPPA010001042.1:0-14843 GCA_038091735.1 Leccinum pellstonianum
TTGCTTGAGTTGGGATTGTCCCGCATCCCAGCTCATTCCATTCCAGTCATACTCCCGCGATACCTATATGGCCGCCTGTCTGTCTTGCTTACAGATCGCACAAGACGCACAGATCATCCCGTCTCTTGGTCAATGTCCCAAATGCAATCTCTGGTTTTGTGACAAAAAGCTGATGTGGTGCCTGGGCCGACCCAAAAAGACTACGGACAACGGCAGGGTTCGAGAGCATCCACCCAAACCTATCGCGTGTTCTTACTGCAAACCGGGTCAAGCCGTGTCAAGATGCTCCAATGCAAAATGTTGGTCGACACAAGGAGCAGTCAAAAGTCTAAGAATCTGCCAATCGTGCTCCCCTGGGGGTGGGATCTCGTGCACGTGCGAAGATTGTTGGGTTTGCGACAACTGCAAAGAACCACCGATTGTAGACTTTCTCAAGCAGTGCCCACAATGCAAGCGGGCGTATTGTGTCCCCGGGTGCTCGGTGTACGTCCAATTCTGCCCTGAGTGCGGCCGGACAGCGCTGTGCGACGACTGTGCGGAAGAAGACTGGAGTTCGTTTACGGAGCTGGACGGGCCAAAGGTTCAGGTGGAGCTGGTGCCCGCATGTCGGACCCGTTCCTGCCAGGCCGCTTCCTGCTCAAACATGTTTTGTGAGAAGTACCTGAAGGAGCACAAATGCGCAGAATGCTCCCGGACATATTGCACTCCGTGTCTGGACGAAGGCGGCAGGTGCATCTTCTGCGAGCGACTATTCTGTAAGGAGTGCAAGTGCTGTTGCGATGGTTGTGGCCAGAAGTGTTGCATCGATTGCCTGTGCATGAGGTCTTGCGAAAGTTGTGAAATGACGTATTGCGATTACTGCGACCCCATGTGGTATTGCGATATTTGTGACGACAGGTATTGCGGTAAATGCGAGCATGATTGCGACGACTGTAGCCGTACTAGTGACTCTGAGTAGATCTATTACATATAAATATCGATTACTTGCATGTGAACTTGAGGTACTTTGCATATGTACTTGACTCGAGGCTCCACCAGGTCACTTGTCCAAGTGGTGCAGCCCTCGTCTTCGCCTATTTCAGCACACCCATCCGCCACGCCCTGCCTCGATTTCCCATTCCTATCATGTTCTCCCTTGTGTGGTGCGTGTGCGAATATAATTGGATTTGCAACCAATGCGCATTGCAAGCGTGGGGGACATCGGATTCTGTGCCGAGTGCGGTCAGACGAAATTGTGCGACGATTGCTGGGAGAAAAAGATTGAAACTCGTTTTCGTACGCGGGGCCTCTGAGACGCGACGTACCGTGCTAGCGAAGCGTGTCCGATTCAGTCTGACGCCGCGTGACTCAGAGCTTGGCCTTGACCTTGGCCTTGTCACTGGCAGTCTATGGCAAATGCGGGTCAGCATTGGATGACCAAAGCCAAGTAGAACACACCTCGAGTATGGGACCGAGTTTGGTAGCCAGCATGACATTGCCTTTTGTCTTGAGCTTTCCCGCCATGAACGCTGTTTGACCGTCGAGCTGGAAACCGATGACACAAATTATGGCAAGAGCAGACGAACGAACGCACCTTTCCGCTCGAGAGCTGCTCAAACGTGTCGTCGCTCATTAAGAGTGTCACGCCCGGCTTGGCGGGCGCACGTACGGGCCCGCGGTAAATCGTGCCTTGTTGCTTGAGGTCGATCGTCCACACGGCTTCTTCCTTTTTGGCGTTTGTAATGCGTAGTTTAAAGATGGCGGCGGTCTGTCGCACATGTCTGTTCACAACGGGGAATTCAATATTCAATGATGGGGTCTTTACATACCTTTTTGATCTGAGATGCACGTTGAGCGTCGGAAAAGTTGGTAAAGGCGGCGCGGAGGTCTGCGATGATGTCGGAGGCCTGTGTATCGGGGAAAGACGGTGCGCATCGTCATGACCGTTTGGGGTGTGTGTCCATCGTATGATCTTCGAGAACTGATATGACAAGATCGTGCCAACGGGCCGGGTGGACGGCAAAGTCGGCATACACTGGCATATCTTATACTTGGGGGTTTTTCTACATTCAACAGCCTGAGGTAAGGAGTTCTCGATGGACCGATGATGCCACTCACCTGGTGTGACTCTGACCGACTTGAGGCGTCTTCGTCATCCCCTCGATCGAGTAGTATACTACGCGGTTGTCGGGGAGTACTAGCATACACGATCGAAATAACGTTCGCGCGTTCACACCGACTCATCGCCGTGATGTAAGTTCCGTCCCGGGACAAATTATTGAACATCAGGTTTCGCAAAATCATACCTATGTAGTATGGGCGCAGACAAAGTAGTCCGGTGCCATCAGTTTCCTCTGGGCCCGGGCGGCCCGGCCCGAGGGTTGGGTTATCTGCGAAATAACTTCTTTGCTCAAATTATTGGAGAGGCTGGGCGGGTTGTTGGGCGGGACTGCACTGGGCGTGCTCTCCGGTCACAAGCGCTCGAAGGTTCGGAAAACAAGGTTCGACCGGAAGCTGTCAAGAATGTAAATATTATTATCAAATACCTTCGTCCCCACGTCCAAATAAATGACATTAATGCCACAACCCGGTTCAGTCCCGCTCCTCGTGTCCACTGCGTTCGTCATGTCCGACCACATTGAATCACCACTACCTGCGGTCATTGCCAATATAGTCACTCCCGCCCACACTGAGCGTGCGCTTCCGTGTTTGGCCGAACTCGCCGACCATGCCTTCGCCCTCGCCGATCAGCAAGCTGGCCATGACCCAACCAACGCTCCTTCAGGCGTCTGCACCAAAAATCGCCAGGCAAGGATACTATACACTGTTGAAGACAAAGTGCAACTCCCAATCAAAGTGGTCTTGTACCAGGATGTATCTGCGGCGCAAATCCAGCGTGTGGTCGTCAACATGCAAACTGAGACCATGCAATGCGATGGTCATCCCAGTCTTTCCATAGAAACGCGGCAGATCGAGCGTGCTCGGCAAGAGATCAAGCTGTATCTACGGGTGTCGTTGCAGAGACTTGAAGTTATATGGAAACCAATATGGACACACAAAGATCGCGACGACGCTTGGCGGGTGAGGTGGTTTTTTTTTGTGATTCTTTTGTGTGACCTAACGAATCTGTACCAGGACTTTTTGAAACGTCTCGAGTCAAATGGTATTTCCTCCGCGCAATCACCAGTCCGCCTCAAACCCCCTTTATGTCCGTCATGCGAGGTGTTGACGACGCTGTGCACCTCGTGTCACGCTATCATTTGCTTGAGTGGGGATTGTCCTGTATCCCAGCTCATTCCATTCCAGTCATGCTCCCGCGATACCTATATGGCCGCCTGTCTGCCTTGCTTACAGAAGGCACAGACCATCCCGTGTTTCGGTCAATGTCCCAAATGCAATCTCTGGTTTTCTGATGAAAAGCTGATGTGGTGCCTGGGCCGACCCAAAGAGACTATGAACCACAGGGTTCGAGAGCACCCACCCAAGCCTATCGTGTGTTCTTACTGTGATTTGGGTCAAGCTGTCTCAAGATGCTCCAATTGGAGATGTTGGTCGAGAGAAGGAAGAGTCACAAGTCCAATAATCTGCCAATCATGCTCCCCTGGAGGTGGGATCTCGTGCGCGTGCGAAGCTTGTTGGATCTGCGACAATTGCAAGGAGCCTCGGATTGCAGACCTTCTCAAGCAGTGCCCACAATGCAAGCGGGTGTATTGCGGCGAGTGCTCGGAGTACATCCAATGCTGCACCGAGTGCGGTCGGACAACGCTGTGCGACGACTGTGCGGAAGAAGACTGGAGTTCGTTTACGGAGCTGGACGGGCCAAAGGTTCAGGTTCAGGTGGAGTTGGTGCGCGCATGTCAGAACGGTTCCTGCTCGAACCTGTTTTTTTGTGAGAAGTGCCTGGTGGGGCGGCAGAAATGCGACAAATGCCGCAAGACGTATTGCACCCAATGCCTGGACGAAGGCGAGTTGTGCAACTCCTGCGAGCGCACATTTTGTGAGAAGTGCGCGAGGTGTTGCGATAGTTGTTACAACACGTATTGCAATGACTGCCTGCCGTCCGGGGATTGCGTCGACTGCAGAAGTGACTCTGAGTGGATCTATTAACTATTGATTACTTGCATGTGAACTTGAGGTACTTACGCATATGTACTTGACTCGAGGATCCACCAGGTCGCTTGTCCGCCTGCCAGTGCGGCGTTCGTCTTTGCCTGTTTCAGCGCACCCATCCGCTACGCCCTGCCTCGATTTCCCATTCCTGCAAATCATGTTCTCCCTTGGGTGAAGTATGGTGCGTGTGCGCGGGGGACATCGGATTCTGTGCCGAGTGTGGTCAGAGCTCAAATGAATGCCATTGAGGCGGGACGGCACAGGGAACACTTGCCCCGGGGGTGATAAAGATGCGGCGTCACCACTGGGCGGGTCAGATTGGGAAAACCACGACAGTGGTGGATAGAGCTTGAGGCTGGAACAGGTTGGTCCTTCCCTAGCCAAGCTGTCAAGTTGAATGTCACTGACAATATTAATCACATGTGTTCGTCACCCCGCTCCCTTCGTGCTCGTCGTCATGTCCGACCTCAAAGTAGACGGGTTCAAGGTACGTACGGTTCACACCGCTTGCTTTCCTTTCCGTCAACCACCCACAAATACACAGGCCTCCGACATCATCGCGGACCTCAGCGCCGCCTTTACCAACTTTTCCGACGCCGAACGTGCATCCCAGATCAAAAAGGTATGTAAAGAGCCCGTCCTTGAATATTGAATTCCCCGTTGTGAACAGACATGTGCGACAGACCGCCGCCATCTTTGAACTACGCATTACAAACGCCAAAAAGGAAGAAGCGGCAAGCCGTGTGGACGATCGACCTCAAGCAACAAGGCACGGTTTACCGCGGGCCCGTACGTGCGCCCGCCAAGCCGGGCGTGACACTCTTGCTGAACCACGACACGTTTGAGCAGCTCTAGAGCGGAAAGGTGCGTTCGTTCGTCTGCTCTTGCCACAATTTGTGTAATCCCCTTCCAGCTCGAAGGTCAAGCAGCGTTCATGGCGGGAAAGCTCCAGACCAAAGGAAATGACATGCTGGCTACCAAACTCGGCCCCATACTCGAAGTGGTCGTTCTACTTGGCTTTGGTCATCCGATGCTGACCTGCACTGGCCATAGACTGCCAGTGACAAAACCAAGGCTAAGCTCTGGACGAAAACGTGTTCCTATTTACCTCCATCTCCTTCTCTGCTATCTCGCCAAAAGACCCTTCTAAAGGGATTGAAGCCACGTTGGCTGGTTCGACGCTCAAAGAAGCGCTGCAGTACGCACCGTCAGATGGTTTGCCTAGAGCAAAGGAATGGATCATGGGGCTTCAAGAGCGTCTACACAAACGAAAAAGACGAGGGATGGATGGTGGTGGTGGGAGTTGGGTCTCAGGATCTAACGTTTAAGGTGGGTCGTATAGTTGACTCAAGAGAACGAATATAAGGCCCGGACGTGACTGACTGTAGGCTATCATGATGCTTGTAATTCATGGGGATTCAATCTTCATCGAGAGTCCCGCATACTCGTAAGTGCAGCACAGCGTACTTGGCACTGAATGCACTGATACCATGTGAAACACAACGGAATATTACCTGTCTTTGCAAGTCTGCACTGCAAACAGATTGGTAAGTGGACACACAACACGGATGCAAGTACATTTGACACAGTCTTACAACGATAGAGGTTGAGACTGACCCCATGGGACTGAACCCTGTATCATCGAGGAAAACCCTCGAGAACTGGCCTACAGGAAGCCCAAGCCGAAGCTGCTTGCTTGTGAGCTATTACATAGACCGTTGGTGATAACCCTTGAACATTGCGTTGCAGTAGCGGAAATCCTAGTGGCACGACGACGACGACGACGCAGAGACGCAGAGAGATACTTGCTCTAGTAAGCATGACTTCCTCGTGTGTTTGTTAAAATTGGTTCGGTCGGAACATGATGAGTCCAAACATTCGTCTAGATGACCCATATTATTGGCTGTGTTACCGGAACGACGAGCGCCCGCCTTCTCACTTCCCTCGAGCTTGAGCTACCGGAAGTTGTCACCTCGACAGCTTATCCAAGATCATGTCGCCGGGGATGCGTTTGGGTTGTGCATCGGGCCCTAAAATGAGTCCTGATCTCATGGATTGTGTGGTGAACGACAGACCGGCTTGTCAAATTTACAGCCTCAAACCTGACACAAGCAATACCTGCCCTCGTCAAACAGTGGGGATGATATGGCTTTGAGACCTTTACGCGAAATGTGTTCAGCGTCTATAGGACCAAGCGGGACAGGTTCGGTAAGGCGCTGAAAGAGCATCTGGGGGACGTGGCCGAATGGAGCAAACCAGAATCTGGACTATTCTTCTGGTACGTTTGTACATCCCATTTATGACTGACGACTGGGTGGCGGGGGCGCAAAGTTGATAGGCGAACAATGTACTGATCGGCGTAGACGATAAAACAGGGTAAAGCTCCTGCTGGATCCCAATAACAGTGGAGTAAGCGACACTGAGAAACTCCTGTCCAAAGGGATCCAGAATGGGGTACTGGTGCTCCCGGGAGCATGTGCCTTCCCAAGCGGGCAGAAATCTACGCATGTGCGGCTCTACTTTGCATTGCTACCGGAAGAGATGGTGCATGAAGCTTTGAGGAGATTGAGGGCTGCGATCGAAGGCGAAAGAGAAGAACGCGCGTTGGCGACGGGGAATACTGGGGGTATATGCGGCGAGGGCTGGTTCTCCGGTCACACTGGATGCTTCAAGGTTCGAAAAACGAGATTCGCACACGGCGGTGGCGGACAGAGCTTGCTGGGAAAATCAAGGAAAGCAGTCAACCAAGCAGTAGAGTAGAAGGATATGTCGCATAGTCACCGGCAAGAATGTAATTATCACTGTAATATGGCTTAGCCACGTCCAAATAAAACATTGTCCGAACACCCGTTTTAGTCCCGCTCCTCGTGTCATCGTCATGTCCGACCCCATTGAATCACCACTACGTACGGTCATTGCTAATATAGTCACTCCCGCCCACACTGAACGTACGCTTCCATGCTTGGCCGAACTCGCTGACCATGCCTTCGCCCTCGCCGAGCAGCAAGCTGGCCATGACCCAAGGAACGCTCCTTCAAACATCTATACCAAAAATCGCCAGGCAAGAATACTATACTCTGTGGAAGAGAATGTGGAAGTCCCAATCAAAGTGGTCTTGTACCAGGATGTACCTGCGGTGCAAATCCAGCGAGTGGTCGTCAATATGCAAACAGAGACCATGCAATGCGATGGCCATCCCAGTCTTTCCATGGAAATGCACCAGATAGAGCGTGCTCGACAGGAGATCAAGCTATATCTGCAGGAGTTTTTGCAGAGACTGGATGTTATATGGAGACCCGACTATCACTTCTTCCGGCGGGTGAGGTTGTGTTTTTTCTTCTTCTTTTGTGCAACGTAACGAATCTGTATCAGGTGAAACCATTCGATTCCTCTTCCTTCGAGAAGCCATGTCCATCATGCGAGGTGTTGACGACGCTGTGCACCTCATGTCTCACTGTCATTTGCTTGAATTGGGATTGTCCCGCATCCCGGCTCATTCCATTCCAGTCATGCTCCCGCGATACCTATATGGCTGCCTGTCTGCCTTGCTTACAGAAGGCACAGAAGGCACAGACCATCCCGCCTCTCGGTCAATGTCCCAAATGCAATCTCTGGTTTTGTAACGAAAAGCTGATGTGGTGCCTGGGCCGACCCAAAGAGACTCCGAACCAGACTTCAAGCAGTGTTCGAGAGCACCCAGTCAAGCCTATCGTGTGTTCTTACTGCATCCCGGGTCAAGCCGTGTCAGAATGCTCCAATGCAAGATGTTGGTCGAGAAGAGGAGAAGTCACAAGTCTAATAGTCTGCCAATCATGCTCCCCTGGGGGTGGGATCTCGTGCGCGTGCGAAGTTTATTGGATCTGCGACAATTGCAAGCAGCCTACGATGGCAGACTGTCTCAAGCAGTGCCCACAATGCAAGCGGGCGTATTGCATCCCCTGGTGCTCGGAGTACATCAAAATCTGCATCGACTGCGGTCGGACAGCGCTGTGCGATGACTGTGCGGAAGAAGACTGGAGTTCGTTTACGGGGCTGGACGGGCCAAAGGTTCAGGTGGAGCTGGTGCGCGCATGTGGTTCCTGCTCGAGCTTGTCTTGTGGCTCGGACGAGTGCCTGGAGGCGCAGAGATGCTCAGAATGCCACCAGGTATATTGCAGTCTGTGCATGTGGGGATACCGCCGGTGCAGCTCCTGCGACCGCTTACTTTGTGATGAATGCAACGAGTATTGCGATGAATGCCTGCCGCGCGGGTATTGCGTCGACTGCAGGAATATGAGTAGATCTATTAGGTAAATATCGATTACTTGTTACACAGTGAACTCAAGGTACTTATGCATATGTATATACATGCCTCAAAGCTCCACTAGGTCGCTTGTCCGCCTGGTACGGCGTTCGTTTTTGCCTGTTACAGCGCAACCCTCCGCCACGCCCTTCCTTCGATTTCCCATTCCTGCAAATCATGTTCTTCCTTGGGTGGACTATGGTGCGTGTGCGAATATAATTAGTTTTGCGACCAGTGTCGATGCTTCCTGCCACAATGCAAGCGCGGGGGACATCCGAGTCTGTGCCGAGTGTGGCCAGACGAAATTGTGCGACAACTGCTTGGAAAAAAAGACTGAGTGCGTTTTCGTATGTGGGGCCTCTGAGACACGACGTACCGTGCTAGTGAACTTTGTCGCCGCGTGTTGGCATGATCTGTGGGGTATACAGCCTGGGAGAACCATTTATGGCAATGTGTGAAATGTAGCAACATGTTTTGCAGTTCATGCTTGCTGCACAAGCAGTACATCATGTCACCCACATTATCACGAAGTACTCTACACAAACCGGCACGCACCAACAAAGCACCGTGATGGAGACCTGTGGCGTCTAAAACGGCCGGCAGGAACGGCGGACCGAGGGGGTCATGCCCACCCCGGGGCATTCGCGCAGGTGGAGATTGCGGCGGGCAGGAGCCCTGCTTAGATATTTTGTCCTCCATAGAGCTTATCCGCTCCGCAATAGGACACAAATTGACTCAAAAAAAAAAGCAGTACTTACATCTGAGTTCTCATTGTCCTGCTTACCGTGTCAATTATGTAGCGCGTGGAAATACGCAGACTGACACGAGTGCCAATAGCTGGGGCACGTCTTCGGATGAACGAACGCCAATCTCGCATGTACTTTCCAACCATAAGTAACCTGACGAACCCGCATAATTCACGTCCAACCTTTTGCAACGATCTATCAGGTTCCGCGAGCGCATCCGGTCTGCCTGCCGTGTCGAACATACCACATGCATGCAGGGTTATTGTCGAAGAACACGAAAGCGTCCTGGTGGACCAGTTACAGTACATCGGCAACTTGGATCAGCGATGGGGCATGTCCGGGTGGTACCACTCCTGCCAAACGATCTTGATGCCCGACGGGTGCTACATAGAAACCAGCACCGACTCGGACGACGAGGGGGAAAGACAGTACGGATCGTGATGCCGTTTGGTAGGGGTGGGTGTCCACGGACTGATACGACACGATCGTGCCAACGGGCCGGGTGGACGGCAAAGTCGACATACATATCTTTTACTTGGGGGGATTTCCACGTTCAACAGTCTGAGGTAGGGAGTTCTCGATGGACCAATGATGTCAACTCACCAGGTGTGATTCGGACCGGCTTGGGGCGTCTTCCGAGTTGTCATCGCCTCGATCGAGTAGTATACGCGGTTGTCGGGAATGTTGGAAAAGTACTTAGATGCGTACCATACGCGATTGAAATAAAGTTCGCTCGCGCGTTCACACCGACTCATCGCCGTGATGTGAGTCCGGGACATTGCATCGAGCATTAGGTTGGCAGAATCATACCTATGGGTGCAGACAAAGTAGTCTGGTGCCAGCCTAGCCGGCGGATTGCCTGCGAAGTAACTTCTTTAGCTCAATTGATTGAAGAGGTTGGGTGGGTTGTTCAGCAGGCGGGAGTCGCGGGACGGCACAGGGAATACTGGGGGTGTATGCGGCGAGGGCGGGTTCTCCGGTCACAGGTGCTTCAAGGATCGGAAAACGAGATTCGCACACGGCGGCGGTGGACAGAGCTTGCTGGGAAAATCAAAGAAAGTGGTCCGGCTCAAGGTTGGTCTTCCCTAGCCAAGCAGTGTAGAAGGATATGTGTCACATAGTCACCCAAATAATATTGTCACACCCCTTTCAGTCCCGCTCCTCGCGTCGTCGTGATGTCCGACCCCATCAAATCACCACTACATGCGGTCATCGCTAATATAGTCACTCCCGCCCACATTGGGCGTACGCTTCCGTGCTTGGCCGAACTCGCTGACCATGCGTTCGCTCTTGCCGATCAGCATGACCCAAGCAACACTCCTTCAGACATCTGCACCAAAAATCGCCAGGCAAGAATACTATACACTGTGGAAGACAGTGTGGAACGCCCAATCAAAGTGGTCTTGTACCGGGATGTGCCTGCGGCCCCAATCCAGCGAGTGGTTGTCAACATGCAAACAGAGACCATGCAACTTGAATGCGATGGCTATCCCAGTCTTTCCATAGAAATGCAGCAGATAGAGCGTGTTCGACAAGATATCAAGCTATATCTACAGGTGTCATTGCAAAGACTGGATGTTATATGGAGGACACCCAAAGATCGCTGCTTCGCTTGGCAGGTGAGGTTGTGTTTTTTTTTCTTCTTTTGTGTAACGCAACGAATCTGTGTCAGGATTTTTTGAAACGTCTCAAATCTAATAATATTTCCTCCGCCCAGTCACAAGTCTCCGCCGAATCCCCTTTCTTCGAGAAACCATGTCCATCATGCGAGGTGTTGACGACGCTGTGCACCTCGTGTCACGCTGTCATTTGTTTAAATTGGGATTGTCCCGCATCCCGGCTCATTCCATCCCAGTCATGCTCCCGCGATACCTATATGGCTGCCTGTCTGCCTTGCTTAGTACAGAAACCCGAGTCATGGATCACCCCGCTTCCGAGTCTCGGTCAATGTCCCGAATGCAATCTCTGGTTCTGTAATCACGAATTGATGTGGTGCCTGGGCCGACCCAAAGAGACTCCGTACTACAGCCTCAGGGTTCGAGAGCGAGAGCACCCACCCAAGCCTATCATCTGTTCTTACTGTGATTTGGGTCAAGCCGTGTCAGAATGTTCCAATGCAAGCTGTTGGTCGAGAGAAGGACAAGTCGGAAGTCTAAGAATCTGCCAATCATGCTCCGCTGGGGACGGGATCTCGTGCGCGTGCGAAGGTGGCTGGTTCTGCGACAACTGCAAGGAGCCTCCGATGGCAAACTGTCTCAAGCAGTGCCCACAATGCAAGCGGACGTATTGCGTCCCCAGGTGCTCGGAGTACATCCAATTCTGCCTCGACTGCGGTCAGACAACGCTGTGCGACGACTGTGCGGAAGAAGACTGGAGTTCGTTTACGGAGCTGGACGGGCCAAAGGTTCAGGTGGAGCTGGTGCGCGTATGTCGGAACGGTTCCTGCTCGGCCTTGTGTTGTGAGAAGTGCCTGGAGTGGCACAGATGCGCAGAATGCTACGAGACGTATTGCACTCCGTGCCTGGACGCAGATGGCTCAAGTTCGTGCACGTCCTGCGACCGCCTACTTTGTGAGGAGTGCATGAAGCATTCCCAGTGCTATGACTGTGGCAGGACATATTGCGATGAATGCATGCTGTCGCGCGGGTATTGTGTCGCCTGCAGCCATTACTATAACATAGACCGGGAATGATTAATGATTAATGATTGAGTACTAGTGATCAGTAGATCTATTAAATATCGATTACTTGCATGTGAACTTGAGGTACTTTGCATATGTACTTGACTCGGTCACTTGTCCGCCTGGTGCGGCCCTCGTCTTCGCCTATTTCAGCACACCCAGCACCCATCCGACGCCCTGCCTCGATTTCCCATTCCTGCAAATCATGCTCTCCCTTGGGTGGGCTATGGTGCGTGAGCGAATATAATTGGATTGGCGACCACTGATGCCGAAGCTTCCCGCCACAATGCAAGCGCGGGGGACATCGGATTCTGTCCCGAGTGTGGGTGGTCAGACCATGTAAATGTCAGCACCGACGACGAGGGGGAAAGACAGTGCGGGGTGTGTCCACGGTATGATCTTCGAAGGCTGATACGGCAAGATCGTGCCAACGGGCCGGGTGGACGGCAAAGTTGGCATACACATCCTATATTTCAGGTTCAACGGCCTGAGGTAAAGAGTTCTCGATAGACTGATGATGCCAACTCACCTGGTGCGACTTGGATTGGCTTGGGGCGTCTTCGTCATCGCCTCGATCAAGTAGTATACGCGGTTGTCGGGGATGTTGGAAAAGTACTCGAATGCGTACCATACGCGATTGAAATAAAGTTCGCTCGCGCGTTCACACCGACTCATCGCCGTGATGTGAGTCCGTCGCGGGACAAATTGAGCATTAGGTTTTGCAAAATCATACCTATGGGCGCAGACAAAGTATTAGAGAGGCTGGGCGGGTTGTTCAACGGGCGGAACGGTACGGGGTTATGTAATATTGGCCACGTGACAGTCTACAAACCCACATATAAATCAACCCGTTTCAGTCGACGTCCCGCTCCTCGTGTTGTCGTGATGTCCGACCCCATTAAATCACCACTACATGCGGTCATCGCTAATTTAGTCACTCCCGCCCACACTGGGCGTACGCTTCCGTGCTTGGCCGAACTCGCAGACCATGCCTTCGCCCTCGCCAATCAGCAAGCTGGCCATGACCCAACCAACGCTCCTTCAGGTATCTGCACTAAAAATCGCCAGGCAAGGATACTATACTCTGTGGAAGACAGAGAACTCCCAATCAAAGTGGTCTTGTACCAGGATGCACCTGTGGCGCGAATCCAGCGAGTGGTTGTCAACATGCAAACAGAGACCATGCAACTTGAATGCGATGGTCATCCCACTCTTTCCATAGAAATGCAGCAGATCGAGCGTGCTCGACAAGAGATCAAGCTATATCTACAGGAGTCGTTGAAGAGACTGGATGGTGTATGGAAATCACAATGGACACCCAAAAGTCGCCACTTCGCTTGGCAGGTGAGATTGTGTATGTTTTCTTTTGAGTGACCTAACGGATCTGTGTCAGGACTTTTTGAAACGTCTCGAATCGAATGGTATTTCCTCCGCCCAGTCACAAGTCTGCACCGATCCCCCTTTATGTCCGTCATGCGAGGTGTTGACGACCCTGTGCACCTCGTGTTACGCTGTCATGTGCTTGAGTTGGGATTGTCCCGCATCCCGGCTCATTCCATTCCAGTCGTGCTCCCGCGATACCTATATGGCTGTCTGTCTGCCTTGCTTGGTACAGAACGCATGGGCCACCCCGCCTCCGAGTCTCGGTCAATGTCCCGAATGCAATCTCTGGTTCTGTTATCGCGAGCTGAGGTGGTGCCTGGGCCGACCCAAAGAGACCACGGACCACGGCAGGGTTCGAGAGCACCCACCCAAGCCTATCACGTGTTCTTACTGTGATTTGGGTCAAGCCGTGTCAGAATGCTCCGATGCAGAATGTTGGTCGAGAGAAGGAAAAGTCAGAAGTCTAAGGATCTGCCAATCATGCTCCGCTGGAGGTGGAATCTCGTGTGCATGCGAAGGTTGTTGGATCTGCGACAATTGCAAGGAGCCTCCGATTGCAGACTGGCTCAAGCAGTGCCCACAATGCAAGCGGGTATATTGCGTCCAACCTTGGTGCTCGGATTACATCCGATTCTGCGTCGAGTGCGGTCGGACAACACTGTGCGACGACTGTGCGGAAGAAGACTGGAGCTCGTTTACGGAGCTGGACGGGCCAAAGGTTCAGGTGGAGCTGGTGCGCGCATGTCGGACCGGTTCCTGCTCGAATATGTTTTGTGAGAAGTGCCTGGTGGGGCAGAGACAGTGCGCAGCATGCTGCCAGATTTATTGCACCCGGTGCCTGGACGAAGGCAGCTGGTGCAGGTCCTGCGACCGCAAATTTTGTGAGGAGTGCACGGAGTATCGCGATGGTTGTGGCGAGAGGTATTGCGATGAATGCGGGTACTGCAGCAGTGACTCTGAGTACTGATGATATCGATTGCTTGCATGTGAACTATGTACTTGACTCGAGGATCCGCCACTTCGCCTGTTTCAGCGCACCCATCCGAAACGCCTGCCTCGATTTCACATTCCTGCAAATCGTGTTCTCCCTTGGGTGGGCTATGGTGCGTGTGCGAATATAATTGGACTTGCGACCAGTGCCGAAGCTTCCCGCCGCAATGCAAGCGTAGGGGACATCGGATTCTGTAACAAGTGTGGTCAGACGACATTGTGCAAATACTGCTTGGAGAAAAAGACTGAAGTTCGTTTTTCGTATGCGGGGCCTCTGAGACGCGACGTACCGTGCTGGCGAAGCTTGTCGCCGCGTGTTGGCATGATTTGTGGGGCATACAGCCTGGAAAACCCATTTACGACAATATGTGAAGTGTAGCAACACGTTTTGCAGTCCATACTTGCTGTACAAGCAGCACTTCACCTGCTTACCGTGCCGATTATGTGGCACGTGGAAATACGCATCAGATTGACCGCAATGCCAATAGCTAGTGGGCACGTCTTCGCAGTTTTGGAAGTTGACAATACCCAAAAAACCAGCCAGGCGGAGTCTAGCGTCGTCTGCGGGTAAACGAACGCCATTCAGTTCGTCCGAGGTGGATACCAACGTGGTGTCGGACGCCCATGCAGGATAGTTGACCGAACTTGGTGAGTTGCTCGCAAGCAACGCGTG
>JBBPPA010001043.1:0-14839 GCA_038091735.1 Leccinum pellstonianum
AGATCCACTTCAACTTGAAGGGCATAGGTCTTCAGTCAAATCTGTTCTCTATTCTCCAGATGGGTCGTGCATTGTCTCTGGCTCTGAGGATGGAACAATTGGAGTTTGGAATGCAACCACTGGTCAACTCATGTCTGGTCCTTTCCATGGGCATGAAGACTCAGTTGAGTCCATTGCCTATTCACCCAATGGCATCCACATTGTATCTGGCTCAAAGGACAAGACAATCAGGATTTGGGATGTCACCACTGGTCAAACTGTGGCAGGTCCATTTCAAGGGCACACATCCTTTGTCAACTCTGTTGCCTATTCCCCTGATGGCAGATATATTGTTTCTGGATCTCTGGACCATTATGTCAAAGTATGGAGGGTAGAAGAGTTTGCTTCATTTGATAATCTGTATGAGAAAGATGGATGGGTTCAAACTTCTGGTGGTGCTTGCTTTGGCTGGATAGCCCCTTGGAATAGGCATGATTTCTGTCTTCCTATTCATTCCCTGATCATATCCTCCAATAGAACCTATCAACATGATGTTGATTGTTCTTTATTTGGGACAACCTGGGCATCCTGTTGGAACTAGATTTGTGTTGCATGTACATACTGTAGTTGTGATACCTTCTACTATCATGCTTCTTTGTGCACCCTGCTTTCATCATCATATCCATAGAAAAAGAATGGAACATACATATTCTGCAATTTGACAGATGGTTCCGAAATTAAGCCTGAGGGATTATATGAGCTATGTGCAAATTGGATGAGACATGATTTAACAAAATGTCAAATGAATACATACACAGATATTAAGCCAGAATGAGAGATGCAGAGGCATCAGCAATAATTGTTCTCGCAACAATGACAGATGCGAGTCAAAGAAGATAATGTAGAACCGAGTGCCGATGATAGCGCAAAGGGAGGTACACACAGACTTGAAAGAGTTGCTGCATGCCAAAGTTGAGAAGAAAAAGTAAGTAGTGACGAGACAAGATTGTGTGTGAAATAATCTGGGTAGCATGGTAGCCAGCGAGAGCAGTGGAAATCGCCTAACCAAAATGCTGGTAAAAGTGACCCGAGCACCGAAAACTGATTCGATGTACTTACTCGTGGACCGTGAAATAATGGGTGGAGCGAGTTGAGCTTGTCGTTCGATCAGCTGGAGCGTCGAATCAGACGTTCAAACTCACAAGTAACTGGGCACGGGGGTATACCCCTAAGTTGTCATAGAAGTCCCATCAACGTACACATCACAATATCCTGAAATGACGACAAAGCCGAACGTCTGCCAATTATCAAGAAGTGTGCCGAAGAGGGGTTGAGTATCGAGGAGCATGACCGACGGTGAGCATGGGTTTCCCGAAAACTGTGGACCTTTTCCGTCAACGGTTGTTGTGCTCGGCAATGCCAGCGCGGACGTTCGCTGCTGCCATAGACCCTATCTCAAATAAGAGCGGTGAATGGCCTGTAGGGGATACCGTCAAGAACAGGAAGTTAGAGCTCCTACATGATTCAGATCGTCTATCTCCGAAGTAGTTCAGTCATGCAGGCCGCGAAAAAATACATACCTATGAGAAAAGTCGGTCCATCAGCCTGTAGAAATGAGATTGAATGAGATTGGTTTGTTGAAGGAAACAAGACGTGAAAAGCATTCCGGAAATGATGTTGGAAACCCCAACCGAGCCGGCCGAGTTGTCCACATTGTTGATGCTTATCCAAAGGCAAACAGACTATTATTGGCCTTCCACCGAGCGCTAGCGGTTTTGGATGCTAGATACTTGTCAAACAAGGAGACCTAGTCGACCGACGAGTTCGTAAACAGAGCTTTTAAAAAAACATGGTCGGAGAGCACCTACAATACCGTAGGAGTATACGGTGCGACCAGAGCACTATAATTTGTTGCACCGCCGTACACCAGATTGAAGGTCTCGATCAACAGATGGTCAGCCTGGTCTTAAAACCGTTGTCGTATTACAGAACTTGACCACAGTTTGATTGCATATACGGACTGTTGCCAATCCACACACAGCTTGTAGGATATCATCTCATTCGAGAATTCAACACAGTTAGGGTCATTCGATGACGTCTAAGCTAGAATGAGTTTACTGTTGTGACGGAGGATGGGTGACCAGTGGAGACTCACCCATCCGAGGTTGGAGAATTTACACCTGCCGAGATGTCATATACATCTGATGTGTATGAATCTCCGAACACAAACATGTACTCGGGAATTGCGAACGTGAGGATGAAGTAACTGACAAGGGAAAGAAGACCGAGGCAAAACATGCTGAGAAGCTCTCGGGATGATTCTCTGGCACCGGATCTTCATGACCTGCTACAGTGGTTATACTTGACGGTTGTGGTTATTGTCCGCTCTGCGGGGCCGGAACTCCTAAGTGATGGCAGAAGGAACGTGCCTACGGGAATTTCCCAAATGGATATAACCCCCACGTTGGGGGGTGGTGGCAGTCACCAATACCGGAGGCGCGCGCGTCCTCTCCCACTGCACGCATTCCTTTGACTCAATCTAAAGTCATGATTTCGGTGAGTCTTGAGCTTGAGATGCAGACAGAAATCTCACATGTTCGCAAGGCGTTCTTCATCTTTAACCAAAAAGGAGAGGTCGGTCGCTGCGCCTTCTCCAAATGACCCTCCGAAATGTTGATCTTGGCATCTTTGCCCAGGTCCTCATTTCTCGTTTATATCGGACGGATTTCAAGTATGTTCCTTGGCTCTTCCCCTGAATGTCATCGCTCAGACCACTGTCTCAGGCGTTCAATTGCGGACGTATTCAGAATCCAGGTCGTATCCAACAGCGACGTGCGATCACCTATCATCACCTTGGGTTCCACCAGCTTCTTTCATGTTCGCGTCAACAACCTCTACATCGTTGCTGTCACAAAGTAAGCATCGTAGTTTTCGAACGCGCACGTCGACATCAACGCCTTGTCAGAACCAATGCCAATGCCGCCCTCATATTCGAATATTGCTACCGCTTCATAACCATCGCCAAGTCTTACTTTGGAAAAGTTGACGAGGAATCTGTCAAGAATAACTTTGTTTTGATTTACGAACTCATCGATGGTGCGACGGTCTCGAGTGCTCTTCTGACCATCATCTTAAAGCTCTATTTCAGAAATCAATGACTTTGGCTATCCGCAAAATAGCGAGATAGATACGTTAAAGAGCTATATAACGACAGAGAGTGTCATGTCATCTCCACATGTTGCAGTACGTTTCTTCGTTCACGCTCTGCTCTTTAGTTCACTTTGCGTACAGGAAGAGTCTGCAAAGATCACTGTGCAAGCAACAGGCGCGACAAGTTGGCGACGTGGTGACGTCAAATATAAAAAGAACGAAGCATTCGTCGACGTTGTAGAGACAGTTAACCTGAGTATGAGTGCCAAAGGTCAGTTACAGGATCGCCCATCTCGGCGAATGTGCTCATATCCTTACGTCAGGGAGCATACTTCGAGCTGACGTCGATGGTCACATTCAAATGCGGGCCTATTTGACTGGCACACCAGAATGCAAATTCGGCCTCAACGACAAATTGGTCATTGATAAAAACGACCGTGCTGCCGGTGCAAGTGATGGAGTGGAGCTAGACGATTGTCGATTCCACCAATGTGTCCGCCTGAACGAATTCGATTCCGATCGAACCATCAGTTTCATTCCCCCTGACGGTGAATTTGAACTCATGAGGTGAGCAGCGACTTTTCCTTGTCTTCTTGAAATTGAATCTCAACGCCTTGTTTGTAGGTACAGAGCGACGACGAATGTGAAATTACCGCTGCGCGTAATTGCGACTGTCAACGAGATCGGTACTTCGCAGGTTTCCTACACGGTCTCCATCAAAGCAAATTTTGGCAATAAGCTCACTGCTACGGACGTTGTCCTAAGAATACCAACTCCGCTGAACACGACGACCGTGGACTGCAAGGTTGCCAATGGTAAAGCCAAGTATGTCCCTGCGGAGAACGTCGTCATCTGGAAGTAGGTCAGGTTCTATTCCTCGAGCGGCAGTAAAGTTGATATTTTGCTCAGGATTCCCCGAATACAAGGCGGCCAAGAATGTACATTCACAGCTTCCGCTGAACTTACTTCGACGACTGTCCGACAAGTGTGGGCTCGGCCTCCAATCGACGTCGACTTCCAGGTCCTGATGTTCACCGCGTCTGGGCTCATTGTTCGCTTCTTGAAGGTGTTCGAGAAAAGCAACTATCACAGTATCAAATGGGTACGTTACCTCACGAAAGCAAGTGGAACGTATCAGATTCGGGTGAGTTCGCGACCGCTGTTTCGTTTAATCGGTTATAACCTGATTTGATACGCCGCAGTTCTGAGGCGCTGGACTAGCCCCAATGATTGAATGATTTATACATTTACGATAGGATATCCTCGTTAGAATAATAGCTAATATACCTTGATACGGACTGGAAGGATTGATCTGGCCTCAGGCCCCAGGGGTTGCTATTGAGTTGTCGACCATGTGCCACAGGTTCGAAGGGTGGAAGCGCGTCTGTGTCCAATCTAGGCAATCTCATATTCGTCACATTGCAACCATTCCCCGTCCGATTCCTTTCTTGCCCCTCACCATCCAGAGCAGCGCCCGTCTGGTTTCATGTTCTGGAGGTATCCTATTTCCCTCCCTCTCACTTACCCCCTGCCTCACTTTTTTTTTCTCGTGCAGATTCGGCTTCCATAACACGTCTGCGATAGACAGTCTCCTAGACAAGGACGATGTCTCGCTGGAAGCCATACTAGACGAGGATGATTTGCTGCAGGAATGCAAATCTCAGAATACGAGGCTCATCGACTATTTCCAGCGCGTCGATGTCTTGAAGCGCTTGTTGGGCTACGTCACCGGTGAGATCGAGGGTGCCGAGGAGAGAGGCCGGTACAAGTGCGTGTTCGCTTTCCTTTCGAGCGTCATCCAAGTCTAACGGCGCAAAGATACCCGTACGTCGCAACGGAAGTGCTCTGCAGCGAGATTTGGTCTATCGTCGAAACCTGTGTGAACCACAGCGAGGAGCTGCTCACCCCGTTCTGGGAGACCGTGCTTGATAGGTCTCCCGAGGACATGAAAATGGAAATGGTCACGGCCTCGCACTTTGCAAAGATCAACGCCGTGTTCCTCAACAAGAAACCCGCAGAGGTATGTATGCCGCGGCCAATGTTGTTGCTTATCACCCAATTCAGTTTTGCAGATGCTTGCGTTCATTCAGTCCCAACCGTCCGTCGTGGAGAGGCTGCTTCGCCATGTTGAGACCCCTTCGATAGTGGACCTGCTCGTTCGCATCATTCAGCTGGATGAACATCCGGGCGGAGCGGGTGTCCTCGAAGTATGCTCTCACATGCACTCTCTCGTTCGCAGTTCGCTCACCCCCCGTCGGCACCCAGTGGTTATCATCAGAACACCTCATGGCGAGGTTGATAGGTCTACTTTCTCCTTCCCATTCCAGCGATATGCACACCGTCGTGTCGGAACTCATCAAAGGAATCATCTCCATGGCTGCCCCTTCGCCTGGCGCCAGCTTGACAGAAGGGCTTCAGAACGGTCCTGCATCGAACCGTTTCGCACGGGAACTGGCCCATGGGGACAGCATCACCACGCTGGCTGGATACATTCTTCACGACTTTGAAGCTGACCAACCTCTTGTCAAGCCGTCGGGTGACGACAACGCCGATAATCTTGCTCCCCCCACCTCCGAGCTCCCCAATGGGCACTCTGCAACGTCGTCTGTCATCCATTCGATATCTGTCATTGTCGAGCTTATCAGAAAGAACAACTCGGACTACTTTGAACCGTATCTATTCCATACACTCCGGAACCGACTAATACAAGTTCAGCAACAGCTCCAAGGTGAAGAGAACGCGCGAGAAACGCTGGAAGCGGCGATGAAGGAGATGGTGGACCGCATGGGAGTTGTCAGCCTCGGACCACTGCTGGACATTATGTGCGAGCGGCTACCCGACTTCCAGCGGTACCTCCGTGAACCGCGTTCTTTGGTGTGTACTCCATCCTGACGTCCCCTTACGATTACTGGTTCACGGTCTGCCCCTATAGCAAGGCCTCGTGCCGACGACTGTGGGCCGCATTCGGCCTCTCACGTTCGAGCGGTATCGAATTTGCGAACTATACGCCGAACTTTTACACTGTTCGAACATGTCTCTTCTGAACCGCGGTTCGGAACACGACGGCCTCTACGACAGTGAGGGTCGGTTACAAGGCGGGCTGGCGGCTTTGGAGACGTTGGCCCGCGTGATCGCAATAGGGTCATCGGATGAACGTGAACGCGAGCCTTCTGACGAGCCGCGTGACGAAGTCGAGCCGGCGTTGGAACTCCCAGTCTCGAATCCTTCGCGTGCATCTTCTCTCATGGACTCGGACGATGACATGAGCGATGGCCCAGGGAGCTCAGATGGTGATGCCATGGAAGAGATTGTGATGGACGACGAAGCTTGCAAAGGTCATTTCCGCGGCGGAGACGATTCTCAGGCGGAGGAGTCGCAAAAGACAGTAGCTTCTCCTCCAAGTCCGTCTTCCTCTCCACCATCATTAGAGAACGCCGCGCAGACCGCGTCCCAACACAGTCCTGTCAGTCCCAGTCCGCGGGAGACATCGAGTTCGCAAGCGACGGCTACTCCATCACGTCAAAACTCGCGACGGTCGACGTACTTGGATGCTACTCCAGAGATTCCCGTCGGAGAGAGAATGAAGCACTGCTTCTTGGATTCATCCGTGCTGTCGACGTTATTGGTAGGTCGATTCTCCCGCACAAGTCTTGCTGGTTCCGAAACGTCCGGAACGTGTCTCTGACCATTCATTTCGCAGGATCTCTTCTTCGAATACCCTTGGAATAACTTTTTGCACAGCGTCGTGTACGATTTCATTCATCAGGTCCTCACTGGCAGGGTTGACGGTGGTCTGAACCGCGATTTGACCATCTCGCTCTTCCGGGATGCGCAACTGATGCATCGGATCGTCGACGGGCAACAACAAAACGATGCTGAAAGGCGAGTCTTTGATGCTTCGATCTGCCCCGGTCTGCCTCCGTGTATAACGAGCGGCGTTTTCCCTTTTTCTTTCACACAGCACCAAGCCCAAGGGCGTACGGCTGGGGTACATGGGCCACTTGACGCTCATGGCGGAGGACGTGATCACCGCCCTCGACCATTTCCCGCTCGACCTGCGGCACACGATCGAATGCTTCGCACCGCAGCCGGCGTGGAACGAGTACGTGACGGGGAGGTACAAGGAGACGAAGACGCGGGACACAAGCTTGCTCGGTGGTGGGAAGCCGGCTATCATCAATAACAACGGTGGCAATGGCGCCTTTGGGCGCCCAGTGGGAGATAGGTGGGCGGTGGATGAGGCGGACGCCAATGCCAGGACTACGGCTGTGCCGGCACCGACACCGGTGTCAGGGCCGGGGATGATCAATGAAGGGCCTGGGGTGAGGGGCGAGTTTAGGCGGACGGCGACGGCGCGGCCGAATCGGGAGTCGACGGCTGACTTCGGGCCTGCGCCGATGGAGGACGAGGAGGATCATGGGACCGGTCCGCCGCAGGTATGCCACTTGCTACTGCCAGTCCTCGCGTACATGAACGTCTCTTATTTGCTTACGTTTATTGTGTGTTTTCAGTTTGCTCGTTACCTGATGCAGGAACTGCACGCGGGAGAGTATCTCACGCCAGACGCGTCCGACGACGATGACGACGAAGACGACGGTGGGGGTTGGCTCGCACAATCGAGGTTTGACCTCGGGAAACCTCCGCCCGCGCGTCGGCACAGCAGCAACCAGATCAACAACACCTTTGGGGGGCAGAGCTCATCTGGGTTTGATGTGCGTCATGTCACTTTGTTGACAAGTGCTGGCAATGCTGACAATGATCGTTTACCGAACAATGGAATGAAATCAAAATGAAATACGATTTGTAGGACGCGTTCGATCCCTCTTCTGCTTCCGGCGCCCTCCGGGAAGCGCTCTCGGATGACCCGTTTGGTGTGAACAGTTACGACGACGTCAGTCTTTTTCTTTCTTCTCGTCGTCGTCGAAGACCCCGTTGGTCGCTGATACTCGACATCTAGGACGACAATGATGGTTTTGGCCCGTTCTCAGACTCAGCCGGAGGGATCATGACTCCTGGCGGCTCGGACCCGTTCAGGTTCCCTTCCTCTTCCTTCTCCTCATACTCGGATGAGTCGTTCGATTTCGGTGACTTTCAGTCCGCCTCGGGTGGCGACGGCGACGACGATGTCGATGGACCACCCAAGGACGGCGAGCTCACGCCGACTGGGGGGAGCTGGACGTTTACGAGCAGCTCGGACGAGACCGAGGGAGACTCGGAGGGGGACGATTTCGGGGCTAGGCGCGCCAATGGCAACAGGAGTGGGAGCGGGAGCAATAGGAGTGGATACAAAAACGGCGGGGGGTTGCGGACGATATCATTGGAGGAAGTCAACGAGCGGTTTGAGAAAAAGAAGCAAGCGTGGGACTCTTGAAAGGAAACCGTGCACGTAGAGGAGGCGGGAGGAGAGATGAGGTGCGTGTTTTTTCTCACTTCCTTTCGTCCTTTTTTTGTGCGCAAAAGTCCCTGCGACCTGTATATCTGTATCCTAGTATACCTTCCAGCAGCGTTGGCGTACTTATATAATTTCATGATGCTTTATTCGAGAGGGGTCGGGGCGAGACGTCGCAAGTAGTACACTCATAGATACTATAGCTTGAACAGATAACCTCCGTCTCTCGAAACAGCAATGAAGTTCAGCTGGTCGAGGATCTTGCCGCTGGGTTCAGCGAGCGTACACTCGACCTTGTCGCCAGGTGTGACCGGGCCGACACCCGAAGGTGTGCCCGTGAGGATGAGGTCGCCCTCCTGTGGGTATAGTCAGCAAAGGCAAGATAGGAAGACACGGGCCGCCAACCTCGAGCGTCATGATGGAAGAAATATGCTCGATGAGTCTCGGAATGCGGAAAATCATGTCGCCGGTGGTGCCGTCCTGCTTGACTGCGCCGTTGATCTGCCATGTGCGGCTGGTGAGTCGCAAGCCAAGGAATAGTTCGAATATGTTACCTTGAGATCAAGTCGGAGGTTATGGGGATCCGAAACCGAAGCCTTGGGTATGAACGTTCTGAGTTGTATGTCAGCTAGGATCGCGGCGGAGCGCGGAGAGGGATAGAGACTTGCCCTATGGGGGTGAAGGTATCGAATCCTTTTACAGCGGACCATGGAAGACCCTTCTTCTTCACTTCTTCCTGCATGTTGCGTGCGGTCATGTCGACCGCCAAGGCTAGATAGTGAAAAGAATGAGTCTATAGCATCTCGGGTACGAATTTCCGTGCGCACCGTATCCAGCGATGTGAGATTCAGCAGCATCCTGCGAGATATTGCGTCCGCCTTTGCCAATGACGAGACCGAGTTCGACTGTGGTCGGCGGACGAGAGGTCAAACACAGCTCGCAGCAAGCAAAGGGGACAGACCTTCGTGGTGAGCGAGCACTCCGCGGGGTATCTCCAGGGTGCCTCCTGAATGCATGTAGCTCGTAGTGGGCTTCAGGAAAAAGAAGGGCTCTTTCGGTGTCGTGTTGTTGAGCTCCTTGACATGCTCGGCGTAGTTTCTGCCGATGGCGACAATCTGGGTATGACGAACGTCCGATTTGTTTGCACGAGGACTGGGAGATACTTACCTTCTTGCCCTGCCTCACAAATTGAGCTGCTATTGAGGACATTCTGGTTGCGGATTGAACGGAGCGCGCGAATTTGCCAAGCGTACCGGATTAGGCAGTTAGCTCCTGAGAGTCTCCCTGGTGTGTGTATCACTTCGACCGGGTGACTGCCATTTGCCTTTCGATGTTTGAAAACCATTCAGTGTATCTATGTATCAATATGTGCTGGCCCACATGCGTGAATGTTTGGAGTCTTTGGACCTTCAGTTATCCTTGGCATCAGCTGCTCATTCCAAGTACGCCAACGCCACCAAATTAGGCGTTGCGGCAATGTCACAAGTGTCCTGCAGAAATTCAGTCATTGCATCGACCGCTCGCGGTGTACATGTGGTAGAACAGTTGTTCTCTCTGCACAGAACGAGCTCTTTCAATCTCAAAGAGATCTGTGAATAGCATCATCCCTGTTTGATTGCATTGATTTGATGGACGTCGGACTTTCGGTAATTACCAAATATGGGCATCGGCCGAAGGCTATCAGGGTGACTCGATCTAACATGGAAAAAAAACCCACCTTTGAACCGCAATTTGTCTCTGACTCAGTTTCTCTCAAGTTGCTTCGTCGCTATCCTTGACGACGACGACGACCAAAATGTCTTTCCATGCAGCTCTTCGCACTACCAGTGCTCAAAAGTCGGTCACGACTGCCTGCTTCACACGCTCAAAGTCTACGATCGCGTCCTCTACGATCATTGAGGCAAAATCAAGAGTCAGAGATCAAGCCAGAAACTTGAGCAGATCAACCCCGAGAGGCGCCACCCCAGCACCTGCAGTGTAATCTTTCCAGACTGTTTTCATCCTTGCACAAGGCACTCATCCTCCTCCACTAGTCGACCCAAACCGAACAATGTCCCTTTCCCTGCGCCGGTGGAGCAGCGCGACACTGCAGCTGCTCTTGATCACTCCTTTGTTGGCATGTCTGGCGGACAGATATTCCACGAGATGATGCTTCGCCATGGCGTAAAGCACATCTTTGGCTACCCAGGTGGAGCCATCCTCCCCGTGTTCGATGCTATATACAACTCCAACCACTTCGATTTCGTGCTCCCCCGCCACGAGCAGGGTGCTGGACACATGGCAGAAGGCTACGCCCGTGTGTCTGGGAAGCCTGGTGTCGTCCTCGTTACCTCCGGCCCTGGAGCAACAAACGTCGTGACACCCATGCAGGACGCTCTCTCTGACGGTGTCCCTCTCGTCGTCTTCTGCGGGCAGGTTGCTACCTCTGCCATTGGCTCAGACGCATTTCAGGAAGCCGATGTGATCGGTATCTCAAGAAGTTGCACCAAGTGGAACGTGATGGTAAAGGATATCACCGAATTGCCCAGACGCATCAACGAAGCGTTCAAGATTGCCACCTCCGGCCGTCCCGGCCCGGTTCTCGTAGACCTTCCCAAGGATGTCACCGCTGGGATCCTGCGCACTGCTCTCCCTTACAGAGCTACTACCCCTGGATCACACACCCTGCCGACGAACCCCCTGCAACTCGTCACTTCCCCTACCGACATCGTTCTCATCCAGCAAGCCGCTAGCCTGATCAACCAGGCACAACGGCCAATCATTTATGCCGGAAATGGTGTCCTGTCCTCTCCCTTGGGTCCCAAGTTGCTCGCCCAGCTTGCCGAGCAAGGCAACATTCCCGTGACTACCACTCTGCAAGGCCTCGGTGCCTTTGATGAGACCAACGAGAAGAGTCTGCACATGCTCGGCATGCACGGTTCGGCTTATGCTAACCTTGCTATGCAAAACGCCGATTTGATCATTGCCCTCGGCGCGCGGTTCGATGATCGTGTCACCGGCAAGGTCGATACTTTTGCGCCTGCTGCGCGCGCAGCAGCGGCCCAGGGACGCGGAGGTATCATCCACTTCGAGATTCAACCCAAGAACATTAATAAAGTCGTCGAGGCTTCCATCCCGATTCTCGGTGACGTCGTATCGAACATGTCTGCTCTCGTTCCTTTGATTCGATCGATACCGCGCGAAGAATGGTTTGCAAACATCAAGGGATGGAAAGAGCGTTACCCTTTCACCTACGAAAAGACTGTTGGACCCAACGCTCGCATCAAACCCCAAGAAATCATCGAAGAGCTTGATAAGCAGACGGCTCACAAGAAGGAGGATGTGGTCATTTCTACAGGTGTCGGTCAACACCAAATGTGGGCAGCTCAACATTTCAGATGGAGAACGCCTCGGTCCATGGTTACTTCTGGTGGCCTCGGCGTATGTGATGTTCTTCTTCCTCTCCCCCTAAAACTAACGTTCCGTTAATTTAGACGATGGGCTTTGGTCTACCTTCAGCTATCGGTGCCAAAGTCGCCGCACCCCATAAGACTGTGGTTGATATCGACGGCGATGCTTCGTTCAGCATGACAGCAATGGAACTTGCCACCGCTTCCCAATACGACATCGGTGTCAAGGTTCTTGTCCTGAACAACGAATTCCAGGGAATGGTGTTGCAATGGCAAGGTATATTCTTGCTTCCAGATTAGCATGGGGACGGCGGCTCACGACGTTTGAACAAGATCTCTTCTATGATGCACGATACTCCCATACGCGGATGACGAATCCTGACTTTGTTCTTCTTGCCAAGGCGATGGGTGTTCACGCGATCCGGTGTAGCAACGTAGAGGAGCTACCTGCAAAGATGAAGGAATTCCTCGAATATGATGAATCGAAGCCCGTCTTGATGGAATGCATAGTAGAGAGGAACGAGCACGTATACCCGATGGTACGTCCTCGGCCTTCATGATCTGTTTCACCCGTCGCTGACCTCCCCTTAGGTGCCAGCCGGCAAGGCCCTACACGAACAGGTCCTTCACCCAACCTTGAGACCAAAAGCGAAATCCGATACTTGAACGCCTGTGTCCCCGGGGCTATCTTAAAAGTTTTGTGTCGACAGCATCTAACAAAAAAAAAGTCTCGGTCTTTTGCTTCTTCTCCTTTGGCATTTCACTAAATGTATTATGGTCAACGTGTATCAACATTCTGCAGTGGTCGATGCCTCGCGAGTCGCCCTTTTACTCATTCGCCAAGTTTATTTCACATTTTTATCTGAATCAGATACATTCCTTTTCTTTCTTTCTTTTATCATTCCGGACGGTCTTGGGAAGACAAAAACGGGATGTCGAATCCCGGTGGTATATCTTGTCGCTGGGTGGTTTACTTTGGATGTAAATGCGATGCCTTTCTCACGTTTGCCTGGACGCTTTCGAACTCAAAGGTTTTACGTCCCCTGCGAGGGCCGCGGTCGAACCACTTCAGTAGCCAACCATGACATTTTCCAGGATGGCCGACGCCTTGCAATGTGGACTATGCACTAGGACGATTAACCGATTGCTGTCGACGGCGCCGTCTTTGCCCCGCCTCAGGGTTTTGGCTGACCGATGCCACTGCTGGCACAGCACTCCAAGCGGAGCATGCCAACATTTTGGAGCCGGACGCCATCCTACACTATACGTGTCATAATCTTCCTCGTCGTTGACATGGTCACGTTGGCCGACGGGCGGAACCCTATCACTCTACCCCATATCGGGCTTCGAAGGGGTGACAGCACAGAAGTTCCATCTTACAGTTCACATAGATTCGGAAGAACGACCACCTTGACCCCTGAATAGGTCGTCCAAGAGATATATAACTAGGTACCCGGCCAAAAGTTGAGGAGACTCGGTGACACCCTCGTCTCCAAGCTCTAACACAACAAGCTTAAGGAAATCATGGGTATTCCGGCATGTTGGCAGACCTTCGGCTATCCAACTACCCCTTTCAACTTGCACTGTAAGTTGTCCGGCGTTCGTCTCGGCGATCCTGCCCGGACAAGCAAAGCTGGCAAGGGATCGTACCCCTGCGTTGCCCCTCTCGGAGTAACGCCCAGCCGAAGAAACGGAAAAGGAAGAGTAAAAGACGTGAGATGCCGTCCGAACGGCAGTGGCACTCGGATCGGGCAACTGTGCCGTTCTCTTGTTGTCAGATTTCCCTACAAAGGTAAATACGCGTCGTCCTCGCGCACCGCCGTCCGTTTTGCGTCGGGCTAACGGAGAGAAACATAGGACAGTTGTGCAAACGTTTGGTGCACTCGATCAAAAAAAACTTCGTCGTGCAGGTCCACTAGCGTAAGAGTGATCTGATGCTCGTTTCTCCTTCTCCGGGAACTGATTTTCGTCTTTTGGGTTATCTTTGAAGTTTTGCGTCGACGGCATCTATTCCAAAAAAAGTTCCGGTCTTTTGCTTCTTCTTCTTTTGGCATTTCGCCAAGTGTATCATGGTCAACGTGTACCGAGCATTCTGCGGCGGTCGATGCCTCACCCCTTTGCTCATTCGCGAGGTTGTTATCCAATGAGTCACGTACATTCCTATTCTATTTTTTCAATCCAAACGGTCTCGAAGACAAAAACGGGATCTCGGATCCCGGTGGTATATCTTGTCCTGGGTGGTTACACTAGATGTAAATGCGATGCCTTTTTCACGTCGGCCTGGACCTTTTCGAATTCAAGGGTCTCACGTCCTCTGCGAGGGCCGCGGTCGAACCGCTTCAGCACCGTCTTATCGCCATGGCTTAGTGCCAACCAAGATATTTCCCAAGGTGGCCGGCACCCTGTGGAGTGTGGACGTTGACAAGCATTGCATGTGGCAACTTCGCCCACGCACAGCCTATCCTACTAGCCTGAGGCACTAACTAGGACGAGGTTGCTATGACATGGCATCGAGGACCGATCCTGTCAACGGCGCTGTCTCTACCCCGTCGCCTCACGGTCTTGGCTGACGCACGCAGTCCGCCGCTACTATTTTACATAGCTGCCCCAGTGTTCACAGTGATATCATGGTCATAGCCTGAGTGATCAGGCTGTCTCAGATAATCAGATTCGAGAAACAGGACGAGGCTGGTCTTTGCTGTGGGGCGATGTGATACGATGTTTGTAGCAACACCCAAAGGTTGACTTGAGCCCTTCTAGTGGTTTCCGAAAGAAACAATCGTAGGGAACAACGTATGGACGATCACAGCCTCGCCAGGGTCTAGGACCGCCTTCAATCGCTTGAATGTAGACCAAACATGACCAAAGCACAAACGTGCCGGATAGAAAAGGTGCTGGCGTTGCTATCATCATATCTCTCACACACACCTCA
>JBBPPA010001044.1:0-14828 GCA_038091735.1 Leccinum pellstonianum
CCCTGGTTTTTCGGGCAGCCCTGCAAGATGTCCTCGATCGAAAACCTTGAGTTCATCACCTACTCATCGGGCACGTCCTCCGGCGGAACCAAACACTTTTCGAAATATCAATATCATCATCCGGAACACATCGACGAACCCCGTCAGGCATTCGGGCGAAAGGAACTGCATCGTTTATTCCCTTCACCCCCATCGTCAAGTGATCCAAGGTTTCGAGTCTCGACAAGGACGGGGATGTCAAACTCAAAATGCCAGCGTGCTTTGATGCCGACGGGCGTCTACAATAACACGGTGCAGGTTCCATCGATTGATACTCGTTGCTGGTTGTTCAAGTTCGACACCATCTTCTGCGAATTTCTGCCACTTCATCGACGAGGAGTGGGATATGCTGGTAGAGTCGCGTCTCGCCAATAGATCATGACTGGGGAGCAATTCGTTGGCATGCCGTGCTCTATCGGTCGCTTCTGAGCTGTGCTTTATTGACGCACGCGCGAACAACGGACAACAAGTACGAAGCAAGAGATCAATTGGCAGAACTAACCTAGCATGACGAGGCTCGCGTGAATGACAGCGAACGGGCCCGGGGAATGGGACTTGCGCAAAGATAATTTGGTTGTAGGTCAGAGGCCCTAGCGCACGCCCTGTTGTGGGGATCATGATCCGACTTGTTTAAGCGAGGACATGCAAAAAGGCAAGGCAGAGAGATGTTGTCATGTTGTCACTGTCTATCTTCCGCTCCTCACGGTTTGTCCTCTTTCCTCTCCCTCTCCATCGTTCGAATGAAGCTGCGTGGCGGCAGAGATGACCTCTCACTTTTGTCGCTGCACCATCATGCATTGGATGATGACTCAATGACGTGGCATACTGGTATGGTAAAATATGTTGGCACTCGCACATATACAGCTCGGTTCATTCATTCATTAAACATATCGAGCAACAGAGCTGCATAGCGGGTGCACCCGGTTGCTTCCGTTCTGCAGCTCTGGCTTAAGTTGATTTATGACAAAAGCTAACCATAAGAGAGACGGTAGGATGTCGGCGGTCACACCTTCGGTCTCGGTGGCGGTGCCCTTCGAGCACCGTTTTTTTTTCCTTCCCACGATCTCGACCGGCGGGACTCTTAGTCATCAAAAGGTCGGAACCGTGCGGCGTGTGCGCGTGAAAAGTCGGTTAGAGCTCAGTCGAGGAGTCGAACGGTGACCATTAAGTGTTTAAGACGCTAACCCTGCGTAATCCTCCCCACTGGCAATAAATTTCCACTTCTTTAACCCTGGTTGTTTGCCGCTGTCCGAACATTAAGTTACGTAAGTAAGCCGGCACTGGCTCGCTGAGGCCCAGGCTCAGGCTGAGGTCAGCTGCGGAGACCATACTTCTGCATGTCTACCACCACCACCACCAGATACGTCGCTGATGCTGGCCTGCTATGGCCCTACCGCCGAAACATGAGAGCATCTAACACAAGTACTACAACATATTGTGAGGTTGCAGTTGTCAAACCGGCGTACAAGCAACGCATACCCAGCCCAAACCGCTCGCCTATCCCTCAAGTTCAGAAAGATGAGGTTGACATCCGTGTGTATAAAATTAACCTGACTGTCCAGCTTACTGAACCATTTCGCGTCAGAACGTTGCAACTCGATAGTCAAGTGTATTCTCGAAGGGATCAAGCCCACAGGTTTGGAAGCATCACTCAAAGATGTTTCATCATCGCCAGAACAAGCCGAATACCTGATTTCAATGCAAGAACAAGCATATATCTTGAAGGAACTGGATAAATGTGATCGTGTTGCAGTTCGGTTGTGTTAGCTGTACTTCTTTCTCGCTTTAACGACTCAATGCTTTGCTTCAGGTTCACTTGTTTCCCTGATCTCGGCAAGATTGTTCTTACTATGCCCTCATCAATCCATGGATCAACCATCAATGCTATTTCTCGTTCCCTAGCTCGAGTCATCGACACCATCGGCCACGATCTGCTTGTGGTCGAACTTCAAGTTGGGTGCAATACTGAATTTAAAATGAAAACCAATCGGGCCATTCCCGACTTTCAAATTAGCATTAGCGCCTCCGAACTTGATACGAAGCCAGAATTGCTTTGGGTTGCGGAGTGTTCTTTTACACAACCTAGGGAGCAGGCTATCAGAAAGTTAGAGCGGTACATCGCAGAATATCCGACCATTCGTGCGGTAACATTGGTCAATCTGACCGAATGTCCGCAATTCAGAAGCCCCGCGATCAAGTCAATCGCTTGTCAAACGCTATCTCGCATCCCCGCCGTCTTAGATTATCAACAATGGACACCAGGAAACCGGAAAGAGCGTCCAATGGGTCCAGTCGTCACACATGGGCATACCTGGGCATCTCTATCTGGCATTGATGTCGAGGTGTGGATCGCGAAGCCAGGTGAGAAACTGGAGCTATCCGACCGCGGTGATTCGTGTTATGCGCTAGGAGTGAGTCGCATGCCTCAACATTGATATTGCTTCCGATGCTCACTCGAGCGTATCTTAGTCGCTTTTCCCCCAAACCAATACTCAGGCCGTTGACGGCCTGCTCAGGAGGGCGTTAGAACTTGTTCGAGATCGCGTTTTTGATACGATGGAAGACGTTGAGGTATGTCAGTCCTTGACAATGACTCAAACGAACCACCATTTATTTCAATGATATGTGATCTAGGCTGCTGACCCTGGTAATGAAGACCACGCACCGCGCCTCGCTGCCATACGCGGTTGGAGCGCGCCGTGTAATCCTGTGCTATGGCCATTGATCGCGAAAGCGATCGAGAGTGGGGTGTGGTTGACCTCATTCAACCGTTATCATGCGTATCACGAGTCCTTACTCGGCCGACGTCCGGCCGATGGCCAAGGTCCTGGTACTTCTCCAGGACAAAATAGACCTGAGGCGATGTGAAAGGTGAGGCAGGATACATCATGATTCCACGATGCCATTCTGACAGTTCTGACCGGAACTCTGAAGTTGCGATGATTCCCCGGACTGAGCTAGACTGTCTTGCATCATCGTATTTCATTTTAGCGATTCTATGTACTAGTAGGACTATAGCGTATGGGGCAGTATGAGAACCGATGCATATTATAATCCCCTTCAAGCTGACGTGCAAAAAACTTTTCCAGAGCCGAGTATGGTGCAGAAAAAACCAGTCGATCCTGGCTAGGAACGTGAGACGCGGAACCGCGACAGTCACTTTCACCGCCAAGTTTAGAAGAGAGCAGCCTGGGTTCGATGACTTCACAAACGACGGCGGTGTCTGCCCTGAACCTGCTACGGGCGAGGTCAAGGAGCGGCACTCTATGACGACGACGACGACGACGAGACGTGTCATACGCGCGACGAATGGTGACGCAGATCTCTATTTTGGAGATGGCCTGGGCCTGGGCTACTATCTCGAAGAGACGAAAGACGTTATATGGTCTCACGACCAAGTTCGTCGATGGCGTGCACCATGGCAGTTGCCTCCTTGCGATCGCGGTTCGTGGTGTCGCAGATGAGCTGGATAACTTTGTTGAACGAGTGACTGCCGTCGTTGGCAGAGTACTGCTTCGTCGAGCGGGCAGTCAAGGGTGTCGAGCAGAAAGTTGAGGGCATAGCCGATCGTCCGACCTATCATATCCCCGAGTGCTAGAGGGAAAGCGATTTTGCATGAGGAACTCGAGTACTGGGAATGAATGATATTGCAGCAGAGAAGCGTCGATGTACTAGCTGCTAGTGCGTGCATACATTGCATCAGAGCATACGACGAGAAACAGCAAATTTACTTGCCCTACCCACCACCCACCACCCACCACCCCAACCCCAACCCCAACACCCTCAGACATCTCAAACAATATCAAACTCCTCGACGACCCACTCCCCCAAGGGCCCAAATCACCCCATTGTCCTCTCGTCACGTGTCACGAGCGGCACCTTGATCTACCCCGCAGCCATCCCCGTCGTCTTTACCACCTAGTCCCGGTGCTCCCCGAACATGCCTTGCCGGAGGATGCGCACGACTGGGAAAGCTATCCTGCTTGACTTTGTCTCACTCAGGTAGTTCTCGTTGTGTTGTACCAGATGGGCATGGAGGTCTCGGGAGACGCTGGTTACTTAATGAAGTTAATGAGGGGAATCGCCGATCTGCCTCCGGAATACGAGCGGAGAACAAGAGAACGACAAGTAAGAGAGGGAGAGAGATGGGGGGACTTACCAAACTTGCCCTGAAGCTCGACGAAGAAGCAGTACCGGGGTATGGTCCCACGATAGTCCGGGGCGACGCATAGCTCACAAGCGACCTTGAACGACGGCTCCACGAGTTGCTGCCCGGTCGTGATCTCATTGGCGAGACGGATATAAACCCTGTCAGAAGCAAAATGCGAGTTTATTTAGCGTTCTTAATCGGCAAGATATTGACAATTTCTCACCTTCGTCGCTGTCGCGGGAGAAAGGATAAGTAAAGTGGATCGTCGGGTAGGAATCAACATCAACGAACCTCAAGCCTGGCCATCTCTTGGGTCAAATTTCAAAGCCCACGACCTCATACCTCATACCGACCTCGACATTCCACTTCATGACGCCAGACGTCAATCTTAGACCATAAGAAATGGAGGGACTCACCGACCGTGCGATGTGCTTGGCTTCTTTGGGAACATCGAGGGATGAAAATTCAACGACGTTGTCCGACCCGACGATCTTGTACAGGCTGGCGTCCCGAGGGTCGCACGCCAACGCGAGGAAAGTCTCACTGCAGTTGATACCCACCGCGCGCAGCTCTACGTCCGGCCCAATGTAGTGCCGAATCTGACCGACGCAGCAGACAAGGATAATAAGATAAGCGATGAGCGATAAGCGATGGACAGCATCACCACACCGGGTGCATCAGGAAAATACTCACTTCTGGGACGACGGTCTACAACAGCCCGCCCTGGTTAGCAGCGACGACGTGCAAACCCTGACAATATCTTGGCCAGCCATCCCGGCTATGATGTCTGCGCGTTCACCTCCCCGTGACTATCACGAAGTTCCTTTGCGCGTTCGGGGCTCGGAGGCAAAAAAATTCTGGATGTCCGAAAAACGCGTTAGTAGATGATTGATCGCTTCCCGTAGCGTTGATAAGATGACGCTTACCTGGAGTTTGTCTTTGAGGTCGCCGATGCCGTCTAGATCGGGGAACAAAGCGGTGTCGATGAACTCAACCAGCGGATCCCACTACTTATCAATTACGGTGCAGAAATCGTGGAAGATGGTGCTAAACATGGTATTGATCAGTTCGACTTTGGGTTCCTGAAAGGCGAATAGTACCCGCATGAAGAGGGGAGACTTGTAGTTGGATATGAATGGCTAGAGGGGAAAAAATGGGTCGGGGCTACGTCAAGAAGTCAGCTTCGAATCGTAAGATCCGGACCGTGCGATAGGGGAGGCCGGACTTAACGATGGGCCAAGTCACACTTCTCAGATCTATGTAGGGAGTCCAACGCCGCATCCTGCCACCTTCTCTACGCCGTCGTCCTGTTATATCCACAAATCTGATGTTCTCAGTGGCCTTCGAACTATTCCATACCTCGTCTCCAAGTCATTGGCCAAGTCACGCGGCGGATTGGATGCCTCCCGAGTTCTGCGGTTTGCGCTAAGAGATGCAGTCACCCTACCATCTCCCGTCCCGTAACTGTTATCGTCGTTGATGTGTCCACGTTGGGTTGTTGCACAAGTGAGGAGGGTGAATTGGGTGGTCGTGTTTGTCAACGTACCAACTGCGAGGGGAAAAGGTGCGACACGAATCCGAGCCGAACTTGAACGGCCTCGCGCGTTGCTTGTATTTATTTGGCCTAGTGATTCGCGAGTAAAGTTGGGACTCCCTCGATCCCGATCGAAAAGGGAAAAAAAGATGTCGACAGCCTCTTCGCGAACATCGTATCCCGTCCTCGTTCTCGCGCGACTGCAAGTTCCCCGTCAAGCTCTACATCCACGGAGGGTAGGCTTTCGTCTTTGATTTCCTCGCGCCAACGATTGACCACAGTCCACGTGAATATTTGTCTTCAGGTTCCTACAGTTTGGTTCCCCGCATGGGCTTAGCGCTCAGGCACAGTACGTGGCTCAAGAACGATTGGAGGTCTGGGTCCACATTGGATACCGTCTTTCGGTGTTTGGTTTCCTTGCATGTGACGAGTCCAAGATCGATGACAACTTTGGATTTAAGGATCAATGGCTCGCACTGCAATGGATTCAAGAGAACATCGAGGCGTTTGGAGGCAATTCTACCACCTAGTCCGTAGAACAAGTACTGGGACTCATAAATGTGCCTGTACAGGCGACCCGGCAAATGTACAGCTCGCTGGACTATCGGTTGGTGAGTGTCAGAGAATGGAGTGTCAGTTGCGAGTCTACTAGCTGCTCACATCGTCAAAGGCGCCCACTCCGTCCACCAAATTCTGCATCACATATCCCACCTTCCCGAGGGCCAGAAATCACTCATCAAATCTGCTCTCCTCCAATCTAATGCGATTTCAAACCACGGCCAATCACCAGCTCTCTACTCACTCACGTTATTCACACAGCACGACTCTCAAGACTGCAGCTGAGCTCAGCCAAGGCTTAGTACGAAGCGCTTTGCCGTTAGTTAGTTAGACTAGTTTATACATACTTTTCTAGTTAGACTTTGAACGAGGTCGAAGTAACGAGGATGTCAGAAATAAACAGAACAGACACCGTCTGACATAAACGAGTCTTGTCAACGAGCGATACATGCGATCTGAATAACCAAGTGGGATGACAATGCCGGAAAAGAGTGCTATGCTTCCGAATCAGAATCTTCCGATGATTCCGCAAGTGCGAGATGCGCAAATCCAACTTGAACACAGTATAGAAGAGCTCGAGGAATTTACACCCGATGGTCCAGAATGCTGGTGCAGATGGCAAGAGGGGTTCAATAGTTAGTATGTTTGAAGTACGCTGTACGGTTCAAGGCTGAAGAGGGAATATCTTACGGGGATCGGCAAGGCCTAAGATTCCACTGAAACAATCGGACGAGCCATAGGTCACCGGTCCAAGATTGAGTTCATCAGCAGGGATCGTAAATGGCTTCCCGCCAAAAGTAAGAGTCACGTCCGGGAAGTGATCGCATGGGACTATGGGGCTGTCAATGGACCCGAAAGTCAATCAGAACTTACATGCGTACCATGCACTGGCTTTGAAAGCTTTACCACCATAGGCCTGATGCAGTTTCAAAACTCGATCGTCGTGATCACCGAAAATGTGGCTGGCACCAGTGTCGATAATTGCGGTTACATCTGCCCGCACCGGTTTGTTATTGACACGAATATCCTCCACCGTCACCAGCCAGAATCCCTAATGGTAAAAGTAAGTAGTTACGAGTCTCACGACTGCAACTCAACGGTACATTTCAGCTCACCTTGTACATCGACAAAGGTGTCACCTGTGTATTGCTCTTCGTTCACTCCACCACTATACATCTCGCCTTCATGAGATTTAGTAAACTTGAACTCCCATCAGCCAGTTTTCCCTCACTGACAAGCGTTTCGAGCAGGGAGCTAGCAGGGTAATTCGAAATAGCAGACGACAAACTCAATCCCAACACACCGTTCGGTGGGAATTTAGACTTTGCCATTGTAGCTGAGAGTGTTGTTGCAACACCAATGGTCTGCTTGTCGGCCTACTCAGCGGTCAGAAGTCATTTATGGATCATGGAGAGAGAACCCACAGTGAAGCCAGCAATGGTTATGTTATCAGTGTATTGTTTACCATCGGCAGTTGCACCATCTATGAAAACGGCTTGAAATGTCTGATCCAAGTCTTTGGCAGTTACCGACGAAGCAGCGTTGAAGAGGTTATCGTGGCTTTTGCAGTACACATCACCATTCGACGCTGGAATGAAGAGATCGCTGGGTCGGATTGAAAAAGGGAGTAGTAGGTGGTCTCGACAGGAAATACTTAGCTAAAACCGGTGTCGATCTCCATTAAATGCACGGAGAACTTGCCAGTGAAGAGTTTGGGAGGAGTACCTACCCAAATGGTAGCATACCAATCATTATCCCAAGCCAAGTCAAGCTCAGCCCCAGCGCGTTTCCAGTTTTGAGACCCAATCTGTTTCAAAGCATAAGGGTGGATCGTTCCCGTGTTCTTTTTTCATAATTTTCCAAACCACGAAGAAGCTTGCTGAGAAGACGCATGACTCGGAGAACATCGAGTAAAAGGATTCACGACACGTACGTCGTGTGTGATATAGCGCGAGACTTGAGTCCATCGCCTTTCCAGGGTCTGGGTATTGAAGCGGCCGAAACAGCTAATGCAGCCACGACGGCGACAACTGTAAAGCGTGTTGAAAAGCAAGTGAGCATGAGTGCGATGAGGAGCGACGGACCGTGGTCCGTGGTATGATAAATGTTGCCAACTCCCTCCCACACCAACGATGTAACGATCACTGACAGGAACTCATCGGATTGGCACGATACACCAATTGACCCACACGCAGGAGCACCACTATTGATGCATCAAAACACTGCCAGCAGGCATGCTCCTGAGATGGTATGACTATTTCACCGATACATCACACGTTCTTTACGAACGTGTTGAAATTTATGCAAATGAGTAGATTCCTTCTACCAAATCCGACGCCGATACATCAATTCGTCACTGTCCCCGCTGGCAATCTGAGAGCTCGCAGACGTGAGCCAACGCGAGTGATTATCAGATCAAGACTGAAAAACAGCGAATGTGGTCTACAAAGAGTACAAGAGTGAAGGTGAAAGAGAGCAAAAGAGGACGAAATACTAGACACATAGGGAGTAAGAAGAACGCACCGATCGCCCTCCAAAACGCTTCCGCGAGTAGCTCCGTCTTCTTCACCTCTGTGCTGTACACTTCGGACCCGACCGTGGGGCAGAACGGGGTTTTCACACCGAGCTCGTGCGACACGGCGAGCGTGAGCGCGGTCTTGCCCGTTCTGGGTGCACGACCGAATAATTTTCACGATCGATGCGGGACGAGCGGGAGTTGGACGCAGCAGAGGGCGGGGGGAGAGCGTTGTGCGCGACGGGCGTCGAAAAGGACGAACTCGTTTCCAAACGGTACTTCCGACACGACTCGGGCCACATCCCTCACACCCGCTGCGACTGCAAATACAAATATTGCAGACGAGGCCGCGAAAAAGGCTGTATCAACCCACACAAGTGCTCCCTACTTGCGCGGGATATCATCGGTGATGTGGCCCCCAAGTTCAATCCTTACATAAGGCCCGAAAAGGACAACCTCTCGCTCACCCACCACCGGAAAGAAAAGAACGCCCAAGCAGTCGTTACTGCAGGGGATGAACTTCTCTTTAACCCCTCCGTCACCACCCGTAATCACATCCCCGACTGCCTCCGAATCTTCGTGCAACCCACTCAGATCTCCACTGAACCGGCCTTTCGACTGCAAAACCCACGCCCCGGCGACATGCCCCAACCACCCCTGATAATTTACACAGTCTTTAACCTTGACATATCACACTTTGGTGCTGTTCCGCAGGCTGCAGCTCATATGATCATTTGGGTGAGCGACGGACACCCACTTAACGCCGCCATTAAAGCACCTGGCGACTCGCAAACAAACCAGACCGGCGAGCTGGCCGCAGTAGTAGCTGCCCTCATACGAGCTGGCCCCTTCCTCCCTATCAAGTTCATCACTGCCAGTGACTCTAAATATGTGATAGACGGCCTAACCAAACACCTATCCACCTGGGAAGACCACGGATGGATCGATATCCAGAACGCTGATTGGTTCCGCGCCGCAGCTTACCAACTACGCAACCGCGCTGCCCCCACTCTCTTCCAATGGACCAAAGGACACTCCGGTGACCCCGGCAACGAAGCCGCTGACCACCTAGCAAACACCGGCGCCAGGAAAGCCGAGCAGGACCAAATCGACCTTCACGTCCCGCCGGACTTTGACCTCCCAGGCATCAAACTGGCCACCCTAACCCAACGCCTAGCATACCTCGCCCTCACCAAGAAGCCCGCCCCCCTCACTCGCACCGCCCAGCACAACCTCGACGATACGAGACAAGCCATCCACCACCTGGCCGACAACCTGGAGTTGGACTCCACGCTGTGGAGCAGCACCCGACACCCCGACATCCGCCGCCCAATCCAATCTTTCCTATACCGCGCCCTGCACGGGTCACTCCGCATTGGCAGTTTTTGGACACACATACCCGAATGCCAAACTCGGGCTTACTGCTCCCTTTGCGAAGGTACAATAGATAGTTTGGAACACATCCTCCTCCGCTGCCAAAGCCCCGAACGCACCACCATCTGGAACTTAACTAGCGCTCTCTGGCCCCACACACACGGAGAGTGGCCTCAAGTCACACTTGGTACCATCATGGGGTGCGGCGCCATCAAACCGCCCACCCCCATAGACCACCCCACCCCATCCTCCGCAGCCCGAGGTAAAGCGCGCCTCCTCCGAATCCTCATATCCGAATCGGCGCATCTCATATGGGCCATCCGCTGTGAGCGGGTTATAGGAGAGCACCCCCTTCCACCAGCAACAATAGCCTCCAGATGGCTAACCAAAATTAATCAGCGCCTCACCATCGATCGCTCCCTGGCGCGCCTCCCACACCGACCCCTGGCGCCGACCCGACTGTTCTATACTTGGGACCCCGTCCTTACGAATAGAGGCACCATCCCTCCCCATTGGGCCACCAACCCAGAGGTTTTAGTGGGTATCACGCTGCCGCGAACCCCGGACTGACCAGGGCCTACCTGCAGCTCAGAGTCCCACACCCCCGTACACCACGGGGAGTGCGTAAGAGCATTTCCTCGGACCAACAGTCTTGACTGTTGCCTTAGCGTATTGTGTAGGACTAGGTTAGCCAGTTGCTGCACAATGTATTTCGCTCGTCCAAAAAAAGAAAAAAAAAAAGAAAAGGACGAACTCGTCGTCGCTTTCATTTTTGGAATGTTTTTTTTTGGGTGCGCGTATCGAAGGGGAAAGGAAACTTTTAAGAATATTCAAGTTACGGCAGTACGTGTAATTACAACTCATCGAGCAGGGGGCTGATCCACGGATGAACGAAGAGCAAGATCTTGCAAGAGTCAGCGTATCCTTATGAGTACGAGGCTCGAGCTCTCGATAGCTGACGATCCATGATAGATATATCACGCAGGGGTTGCACAAGCTCGAGATCCAGGTTTGACCGTCGATGGCAGTGCCGAACGCTGTCTCCTGGCGAACAGAGGGCATTCGATACCGCAAAAACGAGGTATTTCTCGATGTAGTCGAGAGCGTCGACCTGCTCATGCGTGTGTCTTACCTCGTCCACATCCGACTTGCGACTTGTCAAACTACATCCTTCAAATCCACCTCAAATCTGCCCCGGATGTAGTATACTGTGAAGTTCTCTATTGTCACCCCGTCCTATCTTGGACTCGTTTTGTGCTGATCTTCCAGTTCGCGTGGTTGTTTTCCATCGCCGGGATTTGTGCGCGACGTCGTTCCCTGGCTCACTTATACGCCTACTGGGCCATGCTCGCGCGGTGATCTGAACCCAGTAACAAGAGAGGACAGATGTCTGAGCTCATCATTGTACCTGCGAGCACGAGCCAGAGTTCCCCGCCTCCGACGCTGCGTACTTGACGACCATCTCCGAACACCAGCGGCAACTGGGAACGCGACCATCGGCCTCGTTGTTTCGTCCTCAGAAGGGCTCAGGGTGATCGCAGGCTCTTGTATTCACAAGGGGGAATGCGAATTCTGTGTTGATGTCGAGAACGAACTCTACTACTTCCAGGGGGTCGGTGTGGACCGTGGTCGTGCAAGAACCACTTGGGCCTGCATCGGAAATGGATATGATGGAGCCCAGAAATGGACAGGATAAGGCCCGCGACAGGAGGAGAAGGAGACAGTAGGTTCGAAAGATATCACCGGGCCGTATTTGTACTGTATCCTGGAGTGTGCAATAATTCCAACCATGACCTTCAAGATGTGCCTTCAGTAAATACTAGTTATCAACCGCATTCGATTTTACCCGCTGATCCGCGCAAACACGAAGACCTGTCAAATAATAGTACCACATTGCACAGATCCGACACCCTCGGGGTACGAACAAACCAAACGATAAATACTGATCCACAAGAGAACATCCTGTCTTTCCATTCCTTCCCCTGACGATCAAGGCAGGACAACTCCTACGCATCGTTTCCCCTAACCTCCAGCTGGATTTCCTCCCCACCCTCCTCGCCCGGACGGCTGCTCACACCCACGAACGCGATCCCAGAGACAGAGCGATCCCGTACAGCAACGTCCCCAGAACGCGAAGAGATCCCAAAAGCATTATCAATCCCTTCCAACCGACCATGGCTGTCCTTGTCGTCAAGCTCACGCATGCAGATAACAAATCGGGGCATGATAGGGAACATGGTGATCACGTAAAAGAGGGTGAGGATAAGAGACCAGAGACGGGGAAACACGTTGCTACTATTCGTCATCGCGACGGAGATATTGTTGAGCAAATTCCTGTGTCGTTGAGCACAACTTGATCAGTGATGCCGTCCTAGATTGCGCGCGGCGCAAGGACCACTGATAGCACATATATGACGAACGACGTACACAAACAGATAAACAACACCCTCCTTGACCATCAAGTACATATATCGGTTGGTCTCCCAACGCCCCATCGCTTTGTACATCGCGATAGATTCGTTCACCAACGGAATGAGAGCAAGGATGAATAATAAGGGCATCGAAGAGAGTTGGCCAGATGACCACATATTTCATATAAGGGCCGATTACAGGATACACCTCAGTGCAAACCGAGTAATCGAGCACTTGGCTGGTTCCAACTAAAAATGAAAGACAGAATTAAGTTCACATGTGTACCCATTATTCCGACCGGGTGGAGTCATACCTGTGGCATCGATGTGTGGATTGTCAAATATAGCTGACTCGACGAGTTCTTAAACCACCCTAACCGTGTAGCAAAGCAGAAGGATAGCAAGGATGACTTTTGAGCGATTCCACATTGCATGAACACGCAGAACCATTAACACCGATCAAAGTCAACATATCTCGATGAAATAATACAATAACCATCTAACTCACATGCAGAGGCACAAATGAATGCTCTTAATTCCCAATCAGCCGAGTAATAGACACCAGTACCTTTGGAGGTATAGATAGGATATCCAGATCAAGCATCATCGAGGATGTAGATTAACAATGCTTACACCTACTAACTGATTGTGAACTAGGATAATCAACGGAATGAAACCACGTACATCTATCACCGCAACATATTCTCATTAGATTCATTCATGGAAAGGAAAAACTAACCTTTCAGGTCCAGGCATGAACGCGGTGCCAACTTGAAATAAACATAGTCATCATACTGAGCCTCGATTAATTGCCTTGAACATACAAAGCGATTCAATCCTTGAAACCACGTTAAAGGTATACTGTACTTTTCATGATCGCGACTCACACACACTACACAATAGATACCAACGTAACGGACCTGTGCAAGTCAGAGTATTATGCATGAGCCACTCTCTCAGCAAGGTGTTGGAGAATGTTACACACTATAAAATACAACATGGTTACCCATGTCCAGGACTTGTTCTGCAGTGCCATCAGTGGACGGATGATTGCTTTGTAATATGTATTGCCTGACCCAGATATATGCTCAACATGCTATGAACTTGATATTAGTAAGCGAACAAACAGTAAGGGAGGAAACACCATGTATACCTCGCTGGGAAACATGAGGACTGTTGACGAAGCAGTCCCAATTTTTAGCGTTACATATGTTAAGTTTGCACTTTAATGCTCACTATTATCATAGACCACGGGGGTCACCATTGCAACTGCATGACAGTGATGATGTTAAATTCACGAGCAATGATACGGTTTGCAAAGAGCCATACGGGATACATAACCGTCCAAGAGCTGTAGCTGAATGGCCGACTGTAGGTCAGACGACATGGCGTGAAAGTTGATGGCAGTGTCTGGGTAGTATTCGGGTTAATAGCGAAAGACGACGAGGGTGAAAGGATTAGACCGAGTCACTGGCACCTGGCAGGATGTGCAGCTTTTATCACCACCCAAAGCGTAGGTCGGTAATGCTTTCAATTTTCCGACACAGCGCAGAGAGGCAGAAATACCACCGTCAAGAAGTTGTCACCCACAGCCACGATAAGCAGAAGAGGCACACACAAGGCGGCGCATGATGATCATGCATCTAGCATCGATCTTCATTTCCCAATGGTATGGAGCTGCATATACTTGATTTCCTACAAGTAAGCTCGCAATGCACAGCTCGAGGCAGTTGCCTTGGGTCTAGGATTGTTTTCTTGAACGACAGAAATCTTCCGAAATTACGTCGTTGCGTCAGTCGATGAAAACGACTAGATACACATATTGCGATATGCCCAGGTCCGAGGACGAAGCGATCGCGCTAGCCATGGAAGGTGATGCAAAAGAGCTGATACCACTGCCTTCAATCTTCGCAAGATCATACGGGGGCACATAGAAGCTTGGCATGTATTGGTTCAACATTCATGTGTCATTTTTCAAGACACCTTTTTTCGTGGTGGGTGATGCGGGATGTTCCTACCGGTGGGGATTTGGCAGATCGCACCATCTCGATTGTCGCATGAAATGCGACGAAAAAGGAATCAAAAGGGCCATTGTAGCTATAGATGCACAAGGCGCCACAAGTCTCTCGCCACGTCGTTGTTCGCCCTCGTTGGTGATGCACACACACTCACCGTCACTCCGCCGACCTCGGGGGGGGGGGGGGGGGGGGGGGGGGGGGGGGGGGGGGGGGCGGGGGGGGGGGGGGG
>JBBPPA010001045.1:0-14828 GCA_038091735.1 Leccinum pellstonianum
TTATCTCCGTTTTGGTGCCATGGTAGTGACCATGCCGTCGCAAGGGCGGGGACGACGTGTCGTCGGTGTCCGTATCTGCATCATGCGAGGGAGGGGGGAGGGAGGAGGGAGATGATGGTGTGGACGAGGATAAAGACAAGGGGTGCTCACCCTCATCGTCGTCACGCCGTGCCGTTGCTGCGTTGTCAGCTGGCGTTGCATCACCGTCGGGCCCCGGGTCGTCAATGCATCGTCGCGCTGACGCGGCTGAATTGCTATGCGAGGGAGGGAGAGGGTGTGGATGGACCAGTGGACCATCGCATCGTCGGCGCGCACGAGGGAGGTCCTGAGAGGAGAATGAATGAATGTTGCTGCACGAGGATGAAGACATATATATATTATGGGCACACTCACCGTCGTCGTCGTGTCGTCTCCTCCTCATCGCCTCCCCCTCGTCGTCGTCACGCCGTTTCTGCGTCGTCAGCTGGCGTTGCATCACCGTCGGGCCCCGGGTCGTCAATGCGTCGTCGCGCTGAGGCGGCTGAGTTTCTATGCGAGGGAGGGAGGAGGGAGTGGATGTTGTGGACGAGGATGAAGACAAATATATTATAGGCACACTCACCGTCGTCGTCGTGTCGTCTCCTCCTCATCGCCTCCCCCTCGTCGTCGTCACGCCGTTGCTGCGTCATCAGATGGCGTTGCATCACCGTCGGGCCCCGGGTCGTCAATGCGTCGTCGCGCTGAGGCGGCTGAGTTGCTATGCGAGGGAGGGAGGAGGGCTGGATGCACCAATGGACCAGTGCAACGTCGGCGCGCACGAGGGAGTCCCTGGGAGGAGAAAGAGTGAATGTTGCTGCACGAGAGAGGGAGGAGGGAGTGGATGTTGTGGACGAGGATGAAGACAAAGATATTATAGGCACACTCACCGTCGTCGTATCGTCTCCTCCTCCTCGCCTCCACCTCATTGAGTCCGAGTCGTCGACATGCTGTTGCGTCGATATCGTGTCTTCGAATCGTGATACTGAGTTGTTGCGTGAGGGACGGAGAAAGCTGAGGACTTGGATGGTGAGGACCAGGACCAGGTCAGGTCACTGATTTGAACCACGAACTTTTGAGGGGGGGAACTTGAAGCACCGTGGACATATAGTACTAATAAAATGTAACCGAGGGTTCATAGCAGCTACGTGAAAGTGTCCTTTTTGTGAACAACGTCCAGCATCTTTGATTGTTTCGGTTCAACAATAAAACGAACAGATAATGTTACTCAGACACGCGACGATGCAACTTGAAGGTTAACCAGTCGGAAATAGATAGTATTTGGGGTCTTGAATCGCGAAGCCCTTCGCGCTGAGAGATATCACAACGGAACGACTGTAACCGTATGGTACGGGGAACAACACCGGGCCCCCATCCTCGAGGCAGCTATGCAACCAAAAATATATATGGCAGGGTGAGAGAGGAGGAAAAAATCATGAAGGCACGTGAGGGGAGGGAGTAGGCTGCGCGTGACGAAGAGAAAGAATGCAACGTGATCTGCAATGATACAGTTTGTTAGTCGATGGTCGGCTTTTTGGGGAGATCTACAGATGGGACGGCAGATGAAAAGGTGGGAAGATGAGACGACAGGACAGCCCTGTAAAGATCTGAGATGCAAGGAGCGCACGGAGATGGTGGGCCATGTCCATTAAAAGGTTTGCATGGCAGACTCGTAGAAATCGTTCTGCGCAGACGAGTTATAAGCTTGCTGACCCTGCTGCTGGTGTTGGTGCTGAACGTTCGAATCCTCCGCAGGAAGTAACATGGGAGGGTGTAGGTAAGTGGCGAAGAAGTTATCTTCGTCCTGCGGAAGCATCGGGGGATGGAAAAAATCCATCAGCGCATCTTCCGCTGGAAGCATGGGAGGGTGAACCAGCTGAGGGGACCGATCGGCGGAGGGTGCCAGAATGCGTTGCCAGAGCCACGGAAGACGCTGTACGAGGAAAAAAAAGGAAAATCCATCGAAGAACGACGGGAATGAGACGCGGTGGAGGAATGGCCCGAGTATGAGTCCGCGTAGGAGGAAAACGAGACAGCAGAAGATGGAGGCTCGGACGCCGAGTCGGTGCTCATGCGACGGCGCTTGGTCGTCCTTTGTTCGTTGTTTGTCGCGACCTCCGTCTCCAGGGTCTCGACAGTCGAGAATGGAAGAGCGTCCGGTGGTGTCTGGAAGTTCTGGCTCAGGTAGTCGGGATGATAGGGACCAGGGAAAGGGTTGAAGATGTTCGAGAAGTTGGTCTGGTTCTTGTACCCAGAGCTCTGCGTCTCTGGCCCAAGCGCTCCCAGGAGCTCAGACGAAGTGGTCTGAGTCGTCGGTTCCTCGGTATATTCGTACGCAGGTTGGGTAGTCGAATCCGGTGCCAGCGTGGGGGAAAGCTCCACGGTCGGTGAAGTCCGACGACTCGCATCAGGGCTCGCGGACGGTGTTTCGGAGGAGTCCGGGCCGGCGCGTCTCTATCTTCGTCCTGCGGAAGCATCAGAGGATGGAAAAAATCCATCGGCGCACCTTCCGCTGGAAGCATGGGAGGGTGAACCAGTTAAGGGGACCGACTGGCGAGGAGCGTCGGAGGGTGCCAGAACGCGTTGCCAGAGCCACGGAAGACGCTGTACGAGGGGAAAAAAAAAAGGGAAATCCATCGAAGGACGACGGGAATGAGACGCGGTGGTGAACGTTCGAGTCCTCCACAGGAAGTAACATGGGAGGGTGTAGGTAAGTGGCGAAGAAGTTCTCTCGTCCTGCGGAAGCGTCGGGGGATGGAAAAAAATCCATCGGCGCATCTTCCGCCGGACGCATGGGAGGGCAAACCAGCTGAGGGGACCGATCGGCGGGGAGCGTCGGAGGGTGCCAGAACGCGTTGCCAGAGCCACGGAAGACGCTGCACGAGGGGAAAAAAAGGAAAATCCATCGAAGAACGACGTAAATGAGACGCGGTGGTGAACGTAGGAGTCCTCCGCAGGAAGAAACATGGGAGGGTGTAGGTAAGTGGCGAAGACGTGATCCTCATCCTGCGGAAGCATGGGAGGGTGAACCAGCTGAGGGGGCCAATCGGTGGGGAGCGTCGGAGGGTGCCAGAACGCGTTGCCAGAGCCACGGAAGACGCTGTATGAGGGGAAAAAAAGGAAAATCCATCGAAAAAACGACGGGAATGAGACGCGGTGGAGGAATGGCCCGAGTATGAGTCTGCGTGTGAGGAAAACGAGACAGCAGAAGACGGAGGCTCGGACGCCGAGTCGGTGCTCATGCGACGGCGCTTGGTCTCCCTTTGTTCGTTGTTTGTCGCGACCTCTGTCTCCAGGGTCTCGACAGTCGAAAACGGAAGAGCGTCCGGTGTCTGGAAGCTCTGGCTCAGGTTAGTCGGGATGATAGGGACCAGGGAGAGGGTTGATGCTCGAAAAGTTGGTCTGGTTCTTGTGCCCAGAGCTCTGCGTCTCTGGCCCAAGCGCTTCCAGGAGCTCAGACGAAGTGGTCTGAGTCGTCGGTTCCTCCGTGTATTCGTACGCAGGTTGGGTGGTCGAATCCGGCGCCAGCGTGGGGGAAAGCTCCAAGGCTCGCGGACGTTCAGAGGAGTCCGGGCCGGTGCGCCTGGAGTCGACGATGACGCGAACGCTTGCGAATGACATCCGATTTCATGGAAATCGGCTTCGCAGACCCATGCAGTTGATAAGTGGTACTGAGGGAGCATGGTGAGCGAACTGCGTTAACAATAAATAGAGACACCTTATTGTTACGGGGAGGCTTCTTTCCTCAATCCGGTCGAATTGACGGGATCGTTGCCGCATCATCGGATTGCTTGCGCCGATGTTTACTCGACTTACGGTCTCGGCTTTCCGTTACAGAATGCGCGATCAAATGACTGAGAATCGCTGACGTCAGCTCGCGACTTGCCTCTTTCTGCTGCGGGTTTCCACTTTCCATTTTCGAAGAGCGCGGAGGGAATCCGGCGGAATCCCGGACTCGATGTCACGGTGAAGGAGCGAATGAGTTCCTTCGTTGAAGACGATCGATTGAGAGTCCAGGAGAGGAGGGAAGCTACTATATGATACACAAAGCACGACCACGACAACGACGCGACGCACGATTACCTTGTTTATCAAGGTCACTCCAGTTGGAATTAGCGGCTGTCCTTGTCCTCGAAATTTCATCACTCGTGGGAAACAAATGCGGCTGTGATCACAGGTCGTTGTATGATTCCGTAAGTATAATCATTTTGTGTACAAGTTAGCTTTACTTTTCAAATACATGTGCGTAATACTGCTGTCCAGTACTCTCTCGTACGTTCTCCCACCATTTGGTAGTTACACAGTCCAATTGGTTAAGCCGTTCGCTCGGATGAGTGGTAAATAACTTCTCGTAATAACCTTATACTGTCTCTTCCTCGACTCCGTGAGAACGCGACGTATGCATTGAATGGCGTGAACTCACCTGACGGTGGTGAGCCTATGTCCACAATCACTTTCTCAATCGTTTAGCCTCAGTGTGAACGGTAGTCCGTGAACGCGTGAGCGGCTGTGAGCCCTCCTATATCCGCTTCCAAGATCAAAACACTGCTTAACAACTTGAACTACGTTTACGCACGTCACATGTTGCTCTCCTCACGTTGCCATCTGTATGTTTACTGTCTGATCATATATGTACTTCAAGTTTTATTACTGTAATGCTTTGACTTTTCAAGCTCACGCGCGGCGCTACCCAATTTAGGAAAGATGACTGTGATACGCGACGTGACGAACAATCAGGAACGGAGAGCGGGAAAGGCGGACCGACGGACCGGTAAACTGTGTGATACAGGACGCGCGACGACGGGAACAAGCAAGTCAAGTCGAACAATTAAGATATCATCGAAAAAAGCGAAGAAATGTTTTGGGAAAGCTTCATCATGAAGCTGCCGCACCGTGCATAACCGATGGGTCTCGAGCGAGACGCAGAACTCGTTCACGAGCAGACACAAGACGTGGAAAACGTACTGACAAGTCTACATTTTGATCATACATGACCTGCAAAATAGGGCTATGTGCAACACTCGGATTGAAAGTAATTAAAAAAAAATGAGAAAGACCAAGATAGCCAAAATAACTTCGTATCTCATTCTGAATAATAATATTTTCGATGCTTCTGAACCTGGTATTCGTGCCGAGATTGTCAGTGACGGGTTGCAAGTCGATGCTTCGGGTTGCGATGATGAGCTCGAGCTCGACGACTGGCCGACTAGTGGGGCTGGCATGGTCACTTTTGAGAAAACGTCTCGTACGAGCTTCTTGTCCTCTTCCTCCTCTTCTCTTCGTGCTGTTCTTCCTCTGTTTCCAAATCCTCCACTCGTATGTTCCGAGTCGCAACCAAATCGACAGTGTGTCCCACCCGCTCGTTTCTAGCAAAGTTCCTGGCGCGGATATCTTGTAGGGCGTCGAGTATGTCCATCTCCCGCTTCACATCGACCGTTCGATTCTCCAGTGCTTTCATGGGATTATTCTCGGTGACCAGAACAGCACTCACCACTTGATGCAGAATCGAAAGATCTTGATGCCGTAGTAATCCTCCCCGTCGACGGTCTCTTTGCGAGCATTGAACTTTTTGCCCTTGTAAAAGTGAAACACTTGCATAGAGAATGGTGCCATGAGAGGAACGACCTGCTGCGAGTTCTTTGGACCCCTTCTTCAGGGAATGAGCGAGGGTCGAAATCCGGGGGGAAGTACTTGTTCAATACTAGTCGATTGTCAGCGAGAAACAGAATCATTCGAATACACTGACCTTTTCGTTCAGACATGGTTGTGGAGGGAGGGACAAGCGGGTGCTGACTAGGACTAATGGACGCCCTCTGATGAACTTGAACGTTCGAGTGAGGAGGGTGAGGAAGGGTGAACGGTCGTGTACGTTCAGCCTCGCTGACATAATGCTAGTGTTATCCTACAAATGCTACACATATGCTACTAGGATTATGTCAGCGAGGCCGAATGTCAGCGCTTCAGCCCTCGAGGTGAACCCGTGGGAGAGGGACATCACGCGACACCTCCCGGGATTGGTGGGTAAGTACCATTCGTGATTTGACCTCAGGTATCCCGTGTTGACGCTTCTGTGTGTTACAGTATGACAGGTACAACAGATCGGAGGCAAACTTGAAGTCGAACCAGGCGAGACTCCCGCCACTGGAAGCCGCTCAAGGTGGATGTACCTCGCTCTGTCCGCCCCATCGACGCCGATCTGATTCAATTTCTGACCTGCTGATTCAAGTTGCCTACCGTGAGCAGGAGGAACTTGAAGCAGGGATCGACGCGCCGCTCGAGTATGCCGGGACGTGTTCAAGTTATTTATTATCGAGGGCACCGACTCGTGGGCGTTTGACATCAGCGTCTACGTTGCGCGGAAGCGTGAAGGAGTACTACCGACCGAGTAAGTACTCATTTGATCCCTGTCCAATGTCGCAACTGACGCGAATGCAATCGAAATCGTTGTTCAAAATGAAATATATTCGGTCGCTTTTCTTGCTCATGAGGAGCATGTCCTGAGCGGGGGATCGGAGGAAAAGAAAATACGACGATGGCGAGTGGAGGATGGCAAGGAGGTGGGGACGGTAGGAGTTCAGTTTTTGACCTGGCAGTCACACAAAATGGCAGGTGGATCGTGTGTGGGACGGGGAGTCGTCAGGCTGGGATGCGAAACCCGACGAAAAGGTGACGGAATTCAAAGGACACGACAAGGCGGTGTGTGCGGTGTACGTTTCAGCAGATGGGACGAAAATTGCGACAGGATCGTTGGACAATAATACCGTGGACGAGAAATCGGTACAAGAATAGTTCTACATAGTATAACTACAAGTCAATCTAATACAACATCAAGGCCGGATGGGTCAGGAGGTATTGAATCTGTAACAGTTTTAAGTTCTGTCGCCTGGTAGATTAGTAAATGGACATACTTTGCGATTTGCGACCTAGCGCCAAAGGTTCTCGCATTACGTGCTCGTAAGCAGTCGAGAAGCCACTCTTCCTGACGGAGAGTCGGACATGGCCAATGAATTCGTCGGCAGTACGTGAGTCGTCTTGCGCGTTCTCGAGGAGGATGCGATTGAGTTGTAGGGTAACTGTGTTGCGGTGGATGATCTCGCTTGCGAGATCCTTTCGCATGCGATAGATTTTTCGATCACTTCGGGCAGCCTCCAATAAGAGACATGCCTCCATGCTGCTACGCGGGGGCACGATGTGGTGGAACGGCGGGCCTCCACTTGGTCTTTTCACATTGAGAGGCTTCAACCTGTTTGTTAAACCAACCGAGTAGTATCCCAGTTAGCGTAGTATACTCACCGGGGTGCTGGGTGAATCGCTACAATCACTTTGCTCCATAGGAACAGCTCGAACGTCGTTCAAAAACACGGGATGAAGATGCGAATAAGCTTGGCCCCAAACTGGAGAATTCGCGTGCTCCTGGAGTTCCAAGTATGGAGCGAAGTACAAAATATCGTCCGAAATCTTAATTCAGGTGATCCCACGAGCAAATAACGCTAGAACTTACTAGCTGTGTAGGCGAGACTTGAAGATACGGTAGAGCTGGGTCAACACAAGCGGTCATGGGGTGCTGGACGATAAGAGAAGAGCTGTTGGCAAGTTGTTGTGGATGGCATATGCTAAGTGTGTTCTCGCCAGAACTTTCGCGTCACCTCGCTTCTGGCAACTATGTATAGACAGTGTCGTCACTGAGGGAAGTAAAATCGGTGACAGTGTCACAGATCATGCCATTTTAAATTAGTGTCACTGTCCCTTTTTTCGTGTCAGGCCCATGCCACTAAACTTCAGAACCTTTGATTCGTATTTGAAGACGAGTATGAAAAAGTTGAATTGTTCATTATACTGGAAAATTAGAAGTCCAAAGTATGTACCCATATCTTATTAATTACCCTGTATGTAGCACAATGGGCTTGTGGCCTAGTCGTCTAACAGTTGCTGCACTACAGGTAATGGACTACTCGCGTGAGTTCGACTCCCAGTCATGCCTTCTTTTGCTTTTTTTTTTCTCGTGCAACCGCTCCCGTGTGTAAGCCCGTATCGTTTCTTCTATAGCGTGGTGTGAAGTGCCTACTAAGCACTCTATGTAGTACGGAAAATTTGGTTAGCAAAATAACACTGATTTGAGGTGAATGCCACCACTGAGTACTGACTCAGTACTGAGTTTTGTGTTGTCTTCGCCGAGGCGCGCGCCGCGGATCATATCGGGATGTCAGACTCATCCGAGTCAGCATCGGTTTTATGTGATTTTACTTCCCTCAGTGTGACACGTAATATTCAAAGCTTCAAACTCTGAATCTGAATCCTTGACAGTTACAGTATTACCTCTGAGATGCCTCAAGCTAAAACTACGTCTGGGCGATTGAAGACCGTCAGCTGCCCTCGCTGCGGTAAAAAGTTTTGTACAGAGACTAATGTTCTACAGCATATGAACCAGCCCAACGGTTCTTGCTTTGGGAGCGGGCCTTTTCGCCTAGGCAACCTGGATGACCGGGTCGATGACGCCATGGACCAGTCGCATCACACAGACCCTGTTCACGAAGAAGAATTGGAGCCGCCTCTTCGAAGACACACCGCCATGGCATTTGAGGACATCGAAATGGACGATGCCGCGTGGAACCCCCCCTTCGAATCTCCTGCCTCCGAGCCTTCATCCCCCCACGCTACTCCTCGCCACCCAGAACGATTTGTAGAAACCTTCGAGCACTGTGCCGAATCTTTCCCCGGTGGAAAGACTTTCATGGACAGTTTTTGGACGGATCAATACGCAGATCAGAGACGAGAGAATGTCTACTATCCCTGGGCATCAAAACTAGAATGGGACTTTGCGTCCTGGCTCTTACGTTCCCGACTCAGCATGGCGGCCATCAATTCCCTTTTGTCGCTCGACATTGTGAGTAAACGTTCACCATATGTTCGATTTCTGATATTCTACAGATTAAGAATACTGCACTGTCATTCCGTTCTGCACAGCAGCTCAGAACCCGGGCGGAAATCCTTCCTCACGGCCCACAATGGGTATGCGAAACACTACAGCCAGAATGCCCTGTCAAGCAACCGTTGCGGCTCTTCTATCGCAACCCGATAGAATGCCTTCAAGCTCTCCTTAGTCACCCCTTTTTCGAACCCCACATTTCCTTTGTCCCGAGGAAGGTTTGGACCAGCGCTGCGAAGCTGTGTCGCATCTATGATGAGTGGTTGACCGGAGATCGGGCGTGGAACATTCAGGTGAGCTTATTTTTTTTGTTCGACTATACTCTAAATGACACCTCCTTGCAGGAGGCTTTACCACGAGGCGCGACTCTCCTCGGTGTAGTATTATCGTCTGATAAAACGAATATATCAGTCATAAGTGGCAACCGCGTCGCATACCCTCTCCTGATAAGTCTCGCAAACATCGATTCAAGCATCCGCTCCAAAGCGTCTCACCATGCGTATTTACTCCTAGCTCTGCTTCCTGTAGCGAAATTCTGCCACAAAACCACCCGTGTCCGCGGTTTACTACAAGATCGATTGGTTCACAAGGCCCTCAACATCGTTCTCGAGCCTTTGAAGACGGCGGCGGCCGTAGGAGTCATGATGAGCGATCCGGTCGGTAATCTACGGTATTGTTTCACTCCGATAGCTTCGTGGATAGCAGACACACCAGAAGAGTGTCTCTTAGCTGCTACCGGCCCCAAAGCCTCTCCGGTCACCACCGCTTTGTCGAAGGACTTTGGCGATCGTCATCAACATCCGCCCCGTACCGCGAAGAAAACTCTCTCGGCTATCCACAACGTTTGTTCCAAAGTCTCCCCGAATGACTACAAGGCTTTTCTCAAAGCTATCAAGCCGTTGGGGTTGAACGGCGTTATCGAGCCAGTGTGGAAGGACTGGCTGTTATCAGATCCGTGCGATTTCATTACCATTGAACCCTTACACCACTTTTTTCGATTCAGTTGGGATCACGACGTAAACTGGTGCATCACGATTCTCGGGGCTGCCGAGCTCGACTTTCGTTTCTCACTCATCCAGACTCCTGTGGGATTTCGAGCCTTCGACGAAGGCGTATCCAGGCTCAAGCAAGTTACTGGTCGCGATCACCGGGCCGTCCAACGCTACCTCATCGGTATAGTAGCCGGTGGTGTCCCTCGCAGTTTCATGGTTGCGCTTCGTGCAATCCTCGACTTTCGGTATCTCGCGCAAGCACCGGTATTCACCACACGATCTCTCGATCGTGTCGCCCAGGCGCTGCAAGAGTTCCACGACAACAAGGAGGCTGTCATACGCCACGGCGCACGGAAAAATTGGGAGCTACCCAAATTGGAGCTTCTTCAGAGCGTAGTCCCTGGAATCCGTCGATCTGGAATGGCAATACAGTGGACCGCAGACGTAACCGAGCATGCCCACGTTCAAGAAGTGAAAGTTCCGGCTCGCGCAGGTAATAACCAAAACTATTACAACCAAATCGCTCGCCATCTCGACAGGTTAGACAGATGTGTTCGATTCGATCTAGCGACGTCTATCGAGGAGAGCCGCAGTGGGAACGTGGCAGCGGACAGAGGCTTTACCAGGGATGATGAAGAGGAGGATCACGAGCCCGACACCGAAGATATTACCGTTCCAAAGTATCCCAGCCCCACACGTCCCATCATCGATTATTTCTCGGTCTCGTCTGACCTTGTTGAAGGTACCGACCCTTCTGCTCCAAAGCCATTCCGGACGTTCGCAACTCCAACTACTGCATTTCACCTCGCACGAAAACCGTCGATCCAGCTAACCGTTGCCGAGGCTGCTGTTATGTACGGGTTGCCCGACCTGATCCCTTCTTTCTCCACTTTTTACGAACGACGGACTGGTAAACCATTGCCACAAAATATGAAGCTTCAAATATGGTATAAGGTTCGCGTTCAACTAAGGTCGTACCACGACTCTGAGCTATCGGAACCCCCGCAGACCCTCCGTGCCATTCCCCCATCGACCGACAATTCCTACGGTCAATTTGACGCCGCAATCGTTAGTTCGGGGATTGGGAGCGATTGGCCAAAACGCGGACTACTTGGCCATTCCGTCAATCAACTCCGTATCGTCTTCCGTCCTATGTCTTGCAATTTCTACGCTGCCTATGTGCAGTCTTTCAAGGTAACATCCCAGGCCAATCCTGGAGGCGTAAACGTGGCCACCGGGATGCACTTTTTAAAGCGTGCGGTGAGGGCAGATGGACAACGCATCGGAGAGGTAATACCACTCGTATTCATTCGATCACCTGCTCATCTTATTCCCCACTTTGGCACTGAGGCGCATTCGCGTCTAACTAAGTTAAGTAGTTACGAACTAAGTAATGATTTCTGGTTGAATAAGTTTTGGTCGAAAGAGTTCTATTACGCGTTATCACCGGATCTCCGAGACAGCTAGGCCTAGATTATTTTGATTACATATTTTACACGACAAGTTTCTTCGTTTGGTTCAATTACTATCTGATCTCTCTCTCTGACGATTATATACTACCTCTCTCCGGCGTCGACACCTCGACGCTGTCCTCTGTGCCGATTAGCATGAATCCTCGCTCGACATCCCTGACAACCTCCCTGACAGCCAATCAAATGGCGAATGCTGAAGTGAGTAATCAGTCTTACCAATCCAAACCGAATCAACAAACATCAAATGTTTTGGAATCGTGACAGGTTTTGCAGCCACAAGACACCCCCTACAATTTAGTGACGGTGAGCACTTCGACAGGGGATAGAAAAGGCTCGAGAGAACTCACCGAAAGCCAACTCACCGACAGCCAACTCACCGAAAGCCGCGCATCTCGAAGGTACCCGCCCCGCCTAGGCGCAAACTGCCGCTAGTACAAGCCACCCCCTGCAAAGTGGTGAGCAATCGAGGGACCAAAAGTGGCTCGAGAAGACTCACCGAAAGCCGTAGAAATCTAAGGCACCCGCCCCGCTCACGCGCAAATTTCCGCTACAAGCTACCCCCTACAATTTAGCAACGGTGAGCCCTTTGAGGGACTAGAGGTGGCTCGCGAAAACTCACCGAAAGCCACAGATCTCGACGATACCCGCCCCGCTCAGGCGCAAAACCGATTGGTTCCACTTGACCATGGATGAGTTGCTGAAGAACGACACGAAAGAAAACAACGTGCAACTCGAAACGATCGACGAAAACATCGCATTTCTGGACTCTTTGTACCCAGAACGACACCTACTTCCAAACGGCACCACTATTGCGACACTATTCCGGACACTAGAAGCACGAGGACTATATAGTGCTACAAACCTCAAATGGACCTGCTACCCCAAACTGAACAAGAACACGAACACGAGCCTGAGTGCGGAAACGCAGTTCGCAAATTTCCTGAACAGCGTATGTACCGCTGTGGAAGAGGCGTGTCAAGTGGTTTGTTTGTACGTTGTCGATTTTTTCAGGTACATGATGTCGAGTCATTCACCTCTGACCACAGCAGGTGGGATGCTAGATCCGCGACGAAACCTTTAAAAGGAACATATGCGGCGAGGAAGCCCGACATCACCTGTCTCTTCGAGACTTCCGGAGGCACCCACAAGAGTCAGAACTGGGAACAAGTCGTTACGTTCTGCGAAGTGAAGAACCGAGCGGACCCGAAGAACGAAGACGAGACATTCATAGACATCGCTGGCAAGGCATCTTGCCTCCTGGGCGCTCAAGACGGCCGCCATTTCGTTTCGTGCATTCGCATCCACGGATCTTTACTGCATCTAACTACTTTTCATCGCGGTGGCGGCTCAATCTCGACACGTTCCTTCGACATAAACTCAGAACCACAACAATTCCTCCACGTCCTCATCGGTATCGCATTCCCGGACTACTCGATTATCGGTTTCGACACTTCGATCAAGTGGGGCTTATCGGATGCCGACTCAAAGTCAACTTTGGATGGCCCAGAGCTCGAGGATGGAGCTCGGTCCAATGCCGAAGATCTTCCTTTGCCTGAATGCGAGGACGCATATCAGCCGGATGACGAAGAAGACGACGCAGAAGACGAAACATATCAGCCGGATGACGAAGACGACGACGAAGACGACGAAGACGACGAACCATATGTGGAGCAAGGAGGGAGGACCAAATGGTTAGAAATCACTGATACGCACGAAAGAAGCCACAAGATCTGGCTTAAGAACGTTCTCGCGATTTCCGACAGCCTGCTTGGTCGAGGAACGACGGTCTGGGAGGGCGAAATGGACTCGAACGATGGAAGCGGGTCGCATGTCGCGGTCAAGGACTCTTGGATCGATCCTCTTAGGAAGTATACGGAGGGGATGATTTTACACAAACTAGAACACCACGGCATTGAAGGTGTCCCCAAGCTCGTCAGCGAGCAACAAGTCAAGGGGCCTCTCCCAACCGATATAGGTGGCGTTGAAGTCAACTACTCGACTCATTTCTTTCTCTCGACCCTCCCGCGCGACTCCAAATTCCAGCTTCGGGTTCTATCCCGACTCGTAACTCGTGATGTTGCTAAACTCATCCTCGAGTTCACATCACTCGGAGAACTACTGGTCGGGTTCTTGGATTACACTGTCGGTCAGTTCAAGACCTTCCTTTCAAATCACCTAGATGTCTGACCAAGTCATAGCACACAAAAACGCGTTTGTCACCGCTAAAATCTTACACCGGGACGTTGGTCCCGCGAATCTCTTTCTCGCCGAATCGGAAGGCCGCACGGATCACAGGATTAACATGAAGAACCTTAGCGCTGAAGCTCGGGACCGCCTGTGCGAAAGAATACAGAGTCTCACGCGCCGTGGAGTCCTTGGAGATTGGGGTTACGCTGTCCCCGTGGTACCTTCCGAGTCCCTTGCAACTACTAAGACATCTACTACGGAGGCTCAGGTTGATGCTCCTCCCGTTAGTCCTTCAACATCGCCAATCGAAGGCGACTCGGAGCTACTGGTCAATTACGATAACCGTGTCCCCACCCGGAAAATTGGTTCACACGACGGACCAACATTGTTGCTGTCTGCTTCGGAACTCACGAACGAGCAAGATATCACTCTGTGGATGGGTACCGACAACCCGAACGAAGATCCTCGCCGAACAATTGACTTGTGTCCACTGTATCGTACGGTAAGATAGTTAATTTTGATTCAATCTACCAAAACTGACAGACGTGGCTCAGGGAACGTGGTCATGGATGTCCGCCGAGCTCGTACTGGCGGGCCCAGGACAGCCAGTGACACACAGTGCGCTCCATGACTTGGAGTCTTTTTTCTACGTGCTCGTTGGGATTTGCGTTATGTATGAGGGTCCATCAAAGATAAAATCTGAAGACGATCTCGCAAAATGCTACGACAAGTTCTTTAATACCTTTGAGCCAGATATCCTCAAAACGATCACCATTCAGTCGGATTTGACGTGGATTCCGTCCATCGTGGATCACATACATCCGTATTTCAAACCTCTCATCCCTCTCCTGACACGTCTTCGAGCCGAAATCATCCTACCCCTGGCCACCAACGATCAGGGCCAGTTCTATCGCAAGTACTCCTGTAATCACGATACCTTTATCGAACATATCATCACAGCTCTGTCTGAGCTTCGTCCCAAAGATTGGGATGATAAAACACTCAAATTGCAGAGGAGTAGCGGGACATCTCACACAATACAATCCAAGTTTGGATTGACAACAGCCGCACCCCTGCTTGCTCCCCCCGCAATACCGAAGGTCCTAGCTCCTGGTCGTGCATCAGCAAATCCAGTAGATACTATACAGCACTCCATAGCACTCTAAAGCCTCATAGCACCTATAGTGAGGGTCCAGGTATATAGTGCTATTATAGTGCTTTCATAGTATGTTATAG
>JBBPPA010001046.1:0-14827 GCA_038091735.1 Leccinum pellstonianum
TTCATATTGTATCGTTCCGATTTTCTTCAGAGACGAGCGGTACCCCCAGAAGTAGAAAAACGTCAACAGAATCTCAGCCGTATTGCTGGTCAATGCTGGAACATGCTCCCGGATACTGAAAAGGTTGTCTGGTACAACAAAGCAGCGGTTATTCGTGCAGAACACCGCGCTAGATACCCTTCCCACAAGCCCGGACCTTTCCACGAGGATACAAACGGACTTCCGGTGGAGGATAAAAGGAGAAGGAGCGCCACTGGAGGTCCTTTGAGCTCGATCCGTCGGTCGCGACCCCGTAAAACGCGCCCATATCAGTCTCCATACTGCGAGGGCATGTTTGCAGCTCTTTATGATTCAAATATATCCTCTCCGGTGTCTCAAACCCACCCGCTTTCTCCGACCTCTGTTTTGGAGTCGCCCTTATCTACGAGCGCAACCCTCTCCCCACTCTCGTCTCCCCATTTACTGTCTCCATCTCCTTTACGTGTGCATTCCGACTGGAATGACTTGCCTTCTGCTTGTGTCACCTATCAGAACTCGATGATTTCGAGGAACAAGACTAGCTGTGTGCTACAGCCATCAGATTCCGCAGCTCTGCGACGGGACCTAGTAACCAATAAGTCCAAAGATGTAGAGATCGTATGTATCCTTTTTTTCCGCTTTTGAAAATGGCTGACCGAGGTGCAAAGCCCTGTCAGGCATCAACCGAGATTGGTCCCCCTGCGGAGCCATACCGCACACTTCGACCAAATACCCTTGCAACTTGTGTACTACCTCAATCTCGTCTCGAGCAGCTCCCCACGCTCTGTGGCAACCCAATTTCCCCAATCTCTTTGACTCCACCGCGGTCAGATACGTTCTCACCTACAGGGCACCCTGTGGCGAATGATTTCGGTGCCACGGATGATCTCACTCATTTCAAACAGTCATCGCTATATACCCCGTGGTATATTACTGACAAACCAATCCTTTGAAACTGTAACATACTTATATATACATTGTCGGTAAGTACATTCTGACAGACGGTAGGCTGGAGAGGAAGAGTAGATTGAGTTGAGTTGTAGCCCAAATATTGTAATGTTTATCTAATGTGACATTTATGTGACATAGTCCGTACGTGACAAGTCATGAGGAACTTGGAAGGATCAAAAACTTTGACGCTGCATGATGGCGCGAAAGACTACGAAGGCAAGGCAAAAACACGACGAGTTGACCACAGACGACCTTCTCAAATTGCAAGAAGGCTACCCTTCAAAGAAATTCCGTCTTTCTACCACCAATTCCGATTCTGGGCACTCAGCAGGAAGTGATGAATCAGACTCTATCGCACCTTCTCCAGGTCCAAGAGACGACTCGTCAGACCAAGAGGCCTCTCAAGAAGACGCTGACTCTATTTTGGATCAATTGAATGACGAGCAGTTTGAGAGAGATCGTCCAGAGCTGGGGACCATCGAAGATAGCGGCCGTCTCAAACTGTCTCGCCATACGAACTCGAACTCGAACTCGAACTCGACATCTACACCAAGACCGGCTCAAATCTCAGAGCATTTGATTAGGTCCTTTAGTGACATGGGGATCTCGTCGGCACTGGAAGGCGCCCTTCATCGCATGTCCATCCACTCGCCCACTGAAATCCAAGCCGCCTGTATACCACCAATTTTGGCAGGTGCGAACTGGTGATTCGAGACTCTACTCAGACATTTCATTAACGTTGCCCCCTTGCAGGGAGGGATTGCATTGGACATGCTAAAACGGGCTCAGGAAAGACTATTGCATTCGCGATTCCTATCCTTCAAAAGCTGTCTCGTGATCCGTATGGGATATTTGCCCTGGTTCTTACTCCGACGCGGTATGTCCGATCCGGTTCTGCTATATGACGCAGAGATTGAGCTTGAAAATTCTTTAGTGAACTTGCATTTCAGATCTCGGAACAATTTGCCGTGCTTGGAGCCCCGCTCGGCATCCGTACAGCAGTTATCGTTGGGGGCATGGACATGATGACTCAGGCCCTTGAACTTGACAGCCGCCCCCATGTAGTGGTTGCCACGCCTGGTCGTATCGTGGACCACCTCAAGAGTAGTAGTGGTGACTGGGACCTTTCAAGAGTACAGTTCTTGGTTGGTCACTCTTTCGTTCTTTGTCGTGATCGTGGTGACAAGGAAGATACGATAGATTCTAGACGAAGCGGACCGTCTGTTGACACCCACGTTCGCTCCAGAACTATCGTATTTGTTCAGTGTTTTGCCCTCCGGTCGACAAACATGTCTCTTCACGGCTACACTCACGCCGTCCGTTGAATCTGTGGCTTCGATGCCTCCAAAACATGGGAAAATGATACCATTCTTTCACCGCACCGATTCGCCGTAAGTGAAGCCATAGTGCACCCCGATCTTGATCTCACTATCTCCCAGGGTCGAGACGGTTGCAAGCCTGAAACAATGTTATGTTCTTGTTCCGTCCCATGTACGAGAATGTTATTTATTTTACCTTCTCTGCAATCCCCCGGAGGAGACATTGCAACACCGCCGCGCACCACCAACACTCTCAGGCAACTCAAGGGGCAAGGAAGCGGGCAAGTCGAAGTCTGTCAAGAAAGGCGCTCAGGAAGACGACGACATAACCCAGCCCCCTCCTACTATAATATTTTGTACGAAGCCTCGGACTGCTGCTTACCTCACGAGTTTGTTGAAGACGCTCTCAATCCGAAGTACTGCGCTACATTCTCGCCTGACGCAGCGCGAACGCCTGGCCTCATTATCATTATTCCGTTCGGCTGTTGTTCCAGTTCTGGTTTCGACAGATGTTGGTGCTCGTGGTTTGGACATTGAAGACGTAGCCATGGTCGTTAACTGGGATCTCCCGAACGAACCAGAAGAATACACGCATCGCGTTGGACGAACAGCTCGCGCGGGAAAGGGGGGTGTTGCGATCAGTTTTGTTACTGAGAATGACGAGGAGCGTATACTACGGGTAGAAGATCGCATTGGTATGTCACCGCATGACACCGAAAGTCACGAGCTAATGCATTATTACTTAGGCACCAAACTTGGTACTTTGACGCTGCCAGAAGAGAAAGTCTTGGATAAGCTTAATGCTGTCTCAACCGCCAAACGGCTTGCGAATATGGTAATTTTAATTTAAGCATTCACAGTGCAATTTCTTCGTGGCTGAGCGCAGATCTTTCTTCAGGAACTGCATGACTCAAACTTTGGGCAACGGGAGGAGATCCATCAGATCAAAAGTCGGAAAAGACGGCAAGCCGAGGTATGAAAGGGTGCAGTATGGATTAATTATTGTATCAGATTGGTCAGATCTTTCTTGCGCTTCAACTTTGGAGCTGACTTTCGAATGTGAAACACAGGCCTCCGATGGGTGCCAGGCGCAACTCAAGGGGCCGTGCATGATGCAGGAAACTAGGCAAATAAACGTTAATGTGGGCGCAAAATCGTAAGTGGGCGCAAGTGTCTGTACCAACTCGGCATTGCGTGCCGTATTTAAAACTCCGCCTCGGAATCTAAATCCCGAGATCTTCTTGCGGTATAGTTGGATCTTTGCCCCCTGTTCTCCATTCCGTTCTCTATTCTATCCCGCCGCCAGCCATTCCCGCAGAATCACCACACATCGAAAACCTGATTTATTCCATTCATTCTCTTTTAAAGTCGAACCAGGTATCATGTCCAATGCCGCCGAGAACGCAGACTGGGACTTCGTTCTCCAATTCGTCTCTGAACCACTCGACCTCGAGATGCCCACTCCAGAAAAACCTGTGTCCGGAAGAGTCGAGCCGCTGAACTGTGCAGTGGTGACACAGGTGCCCACACCACCGGTATGCAATCTCTTGTTCCGAGTGATGTTGATTATGATGTGACGTCTTTGAAAGGAATCGTTCACCGCCTCCCCGACAAATTCCCCTCCGGACGAAAATGCGTTGGTCTCGGTATCGACCTCATTTTTTCCGGGTGCACAGAACCATGCGCTCCAGCCCGATGTCGTCCTGCTCTCATCCGACTCGGTATTCTTCTACGTACATATAAATGTCATCTTGAGTGCGTCGGACAATAGCTTCAACGCTTTGCTTCCACCCTCTGAAAAGGAAAAGTCTGGTCCTATGGGTCCCGTCGTTCTCGTTCCAGAATCCTCAACAACTCTCAACATCATACTGCACACTGTTTACGACATGTCTTGTTCTCATTATTCCCCTTCATTCGAATCACTTTCAGCAGCACTCGGTGCCATGTCCACGTATGGGATCTCTCTCAGAACCTATATTGCCCTGACTACTCCCCTGTACTCTCACCTTCTGTCACTCGCACCCATCTACCCGCTGGAACTTTATGCGCTCGCTGCATCGTATGACTTGTATGACCTCGCTGTTCCGACCTCGGCATACTTGCTATCGTTTTCTCTCGCTTCGCTCACGGACGAAATGGCCGAACGAATCGGCCCCAAGTACTTGAAACGACTCTTTTTTCTGCATTTCGGACGCGCCGACGCACTGAAACGACTTCTCCTACCGCCCCCTGAGCCACATGCTCCTACCGCAACTTGTGATTATACGGAACAGAAAAATCTGACCCGAGCATGGGCATTAGCATCCGCCTACCTCGTTTGGGATGCAAGACCGGGTAAGCATTCATGGCGTATGACACATATCGGATTGACTGTGAACTCGGTAGATCTATCCACAAGTACAATGGAGTCAGCGCTGGCGCCATTAGCTGAGCTCCTTGCTTGCGAGTCTTGTCGACGAGTGCTGCAAGAAAGACTGAAGACACTTATTATGCAGTGGTCAGCAGTCAAGGTATCTTGTTATCCTGAGTTCATTGTTTTCCATACTCATTGACTTCCAGAGGACGATTTAGCCCTCGTTCAGCGCTCGCAGGCGACATCACCAACTCGCTGTTATGCTTCTTCACCCAATTCCAACACCCTACATGTTTCAATGGAATCAATTTCAATTCTTTCGTTTTGGTCCACATTGTGTCACTTTTCTTCACGCTCTAGTGCCAATGTTGTATCCCTTCACATATCAATTTCCTTCTTTTCGATTCAATGCATACGCATCCGTCATCCGTCATTGGTCATCACTCAGCATTTTCATCAATTTCTTCGATTTTCCAGACACTCGCACTTGTGCATCCATGTCCAAGGAAACCTGTATTGCCGTAATAACGCACGTACACGAATGTGTTATCGAGAGGTACACTATTAATGCATGCATGTGGTTTCCATTTATCGCGTGTCGAGGTTAGAAGGAAGCGAAATACTCTCATTATCGTGTTTTGTCCTCGGCTAGAATGGCATCATTTAGCTCATCTAACGGAGCCAGTTCCTTCTTGTCCACAAGATCGAACTATATCACAAGACGTCAGTGGGAGGCGGCCTGGAGCTATGATGGAGAAGTACTTCGTTGATGAATAAGAAAAAGTGACGGTAACTGGTATTCAAATGTGCTAGAGTTGCAATCAGCCCAAACTAATTGCCTCGTAGACAATCGCGATACGTGGAAATATACCTTCGATCCCCAGAGCACAGATCTGATCAAAATGGTTGCTATAGATATGAGCGTAGACACGGAACAATCTTCGAACGATCGTGCGAGCGGTGTCCTTGAAATTACGAGGGAATGGGACGCCTGAAGTTACGCTGTATTCAGAACCACGACATCAAGTTGACGATTTTTCAACAGTACCTATCTTGTTCGGGAAGACACTCTCGTCGTCCAGAATGTTTTGAGCCCAATTCATCAAAGCGTCGACGTATTCTGGAGCTGGAAGTTTGGTGGGTTTCTTGTACTTCACGCCGTCTTCCCACAAGTACTCGTACCTTGAGAACGATCAGGGATCGGCAAGGCGACATTAAACGGATGTTCGCTTACCGAGGACCTGCAGACATGATCGGACACTGGCCGCATGGTGTCAAGTCACGGATTTGAACTCGGTGGGATATCTCTCACACATACCTCCTGCGGCGTGCAAAACTCCGTTACTGTACCGTACAGCATATTCAAGTGATTAAAGAAGTCGACGGCTATTAGAAGTCGCGATCATGGCATCATTGAGTGTTTCTGTGGGGTACCTTGAACGCAGCGTTGCCAAATCAGACGTACCGTGAACAGCAAGCCATTCGTTCAAGTCTTCACCCTCTGGGAGCTGGACGGCGAGCCTCAAGTTACCCGATCCCTTGAAGGGCCGTCGCGGCTGGCATCAGAACACATGCTGGTCCCGCGAGCCGCCTCGGGGTCGTCTCACCAGCGTAGCCTCTGCGTATTTGCGCAACTGGTATTGCTTCGTTCCCTCGGGTACATCCTTGCGTGGCTTGAAGGTTCGCGTCTTCCCTCTGCAACGATAAGAGTGTGGTGATCCTGTGTGTTGGCTTCATATCTCGGAAGACATGCAGCCAGTCACTCACAGACCAAAGAACGAAGACATGGTGAGGATAGAGGAAGATGTGCTACGGCGATTGACATGCGATGTCGGCTCGGACGGCGGCCCAGACGCCCAAGATTGGCAATGGCATTGAGTGTCGTAAGCCGCCTCACTAGTACTGACGCATGCATGCACACTGCACAACTTAGAATTTATTAGAACAGCACATTGACTTGACAATCTCGGCGTCAATGCGATGATCAACTAGGACAATGGCACGTTGGGTGGCCAGTCGACGAACAAGTTTGATCTCGTCACACTCAGTGATGGTAGATTACTTTCTTACTGTCTGCGCCGTATCTTAGCGACAACATGATTGGCGATGACCCCTTCAGAACAGCCGCCAACCTGGAGAGCTTTCGGGGCGGCGCTAAGTGGATTGTCAAGCTGTGGAGTGCTCATAAATGTCGCAAGTTGGTTGTAACATCTGTCATGCCACCGTAATGGACAAGCTGCTGGCTCAGCAGCTGCCAACAGGTGATACATTGGTCCTGGTCCTGATCAACAACTGCAACCGTCACCAAATATAGTCCAAAGGTGGTGTTGAGAATGCGTGGGTGGTCATGTCGTGCTTCGAGCCAAGCAAATTTTCAGAAAACCCCACCCTGACGCAAGCGCTTCAGAAGGGGTAAATGTCGCATGAAACGGGATACACTGCAACAAACCAGTCAAAAGTAAGCGACGCTCATTTTCCATCCTTTTTTGAGAGTAAAGTTGTCCAGGGCCTCCTTCGCCGTCGTGGCCAGCTCCGTAGACTCGAAAAACACTTGTGCCATTTTGACCTTTGTACCAGCAGTGTTTGGCGTCGGCGACTGTGCTACATGTGTAGACAGGAAACCTCGATATCTGCGGAGATCGCTTAAGAACGATAAAAGGGTACGAAATCTTACGCACTGTTGGAAAAGCACAGAAAGAACATCGTCAGTCACTTCCTGTGGTAAATTCGTACATAGCAGACGTGCAGACGGCTGTTGTACAGGTGCAGGCATGGTTTCTTTGCAAAAATAAAAGGTGAGTCGCGATGTACTCTCCGAAAAGTCGTGCATACCTAATGGTTTGACATTCTGCACGTTTTCTTCGTCCTCGTCAATCTCCATCTCCTCGTCGCTGCTGTCCTCTTGTGATTTTTCGCGTTTCGCGTTGGGGTGGTCGTCGGTGGTATCATCGTCTCGCTGTCTCTTATCTGCCGAAGAGACCGTAAGCTTTCCTATCTGCGACAGCTCCGGTCTTGCGTGTACAGAGGTTGGAGGAACAAATTTTGGATCCTCTCTTCTGGATGTCGCGTATGACTTGGACTTGGCGTAGGTGATGCGCTGGGTGGTTTTGTTGATCTCGGCATGGATGGTTACGAAGGGGACGAGACGAACCATAGGCTTATCGTAGAACGCCATGCCTTCGCATGCTCGCATCGCGGTCGTTGCCGCTGCTAGATCAGTGAACACGAGAAACGCCTGTCCTCTCATTTTGGGACTTTTAGACGCAACCACGTCTATCACTTTTCCATAGGTCGTGAAGAGAGCATACAGCTGCAGACGCAGCTCCTCCTTGTTGACCTTGTCATTGAGATTGTTGATGTAGAGCGTGGTGTTTGGCTGGGACAGAGCCATGTCGATAATGGATGGAACGCGGTTGCGTGGAGGGAAGGTGTCGTCTCGATCTGGCAAGTGACTCCCACAGGTTCTGAATTGGATCTGTGATACTAGATCTACTGGCTGTTCCGAGGGCACGCTGAGCTCGTCGCGCTCGGCGTCGTGCTCGTCGCTTTTTTTTCGCGTCGCTAAGCACAAGACAAAGATAACCCAGGCTTATTTGTCGATCTGTTGTGGTGTTGTTTTAGCGCTCCGAAAACGTAACTGGGCAAACAAACAGCTTTAAGAAGTTTCTTTCTTTCTCTCTTTCAAATTTTTGACGACTTCCTGCAATGAACGGTTTGCAGGTGTTGCATTCACTTCCGTCTTTTCTCATTCCATTCTTTACTCTATCACACCCCACTGCCTCGCCGTCGGACCCGGACTCCTTCCATGATTCCCGCTACTATAACTCCGGCATCCTCGATGTCTGTCTCATCATCTCATGTATCGCTGTCATGGCCGTTTTACGCGACATAACACGCATCTACCTCATGGAGCCATTTGCCAAATGGAAGCTTACCCGAGACTGGCAAAAGTCTCGACAGGAGAAGGTCAAGGTCAACGGTGTCCCAAAACGTTCAGTCAACGGCTCTTCCGTTCCGAACGGCAGCACTAGTCATAAGGAAGAACAACACGCGCCTCTTGTAATGTCAAAAAGAGACGCCCGCAGGATACATAGAAGCATGTTGAGGTTCGCTGAGCAGGGTTGGTCTTTCATTTACTACGCATTAAGCTTCGTCTTTGGCCTCGTAAGTAACACGTCATGCAATCGAGCACCCAACTCTAATGCTCTTTTATTCTAGTATGTCCATCGCCACCTACCAACGCGAATGTTGCACCCTATGGACCTGTGGTTAAACTACCCTCATATTCCCCTGGCCGGTGCTGTCAAATTTTATTATCTCAGCCAGACCGCTTTCTACCTGCATCAAGTGTTGATTCTGAATGCTGAAGCCCGGAGGAAAGATCATGTCCAAATGATGGCCCACCATGTTATCACCATCGTACTCATTGCTGCAAGTTACGCTTACAATTTCAACCGCATCGGGTGCCTTATCATGGTGTTGATGGACTGTTCTGATATTTTCTTACCTGTGAGTTGCTCTCAGATACTTCCAGTGGTTGAATGACACTCACTCTCGACGCTAGCTTGCCAAGATGTGGCGTTATATTGGCCTGTATACCCTTTGTGATGCGACCTTCACCGTTTTCCTCGTCTCTTGGTTTATAACACGACACGTCCTTTTCATCATCGCCATCAAGTGTGTTTGGGTGGATGCCTTGCAGCTCATTCCCGAGCCGTGGGCTCCAGGAAAGGGCAGCTATCTCTCTCCCACCACACACAAGATGTTCTGTGCATTGCTGGTCTCGCTACAGGTGAGTCGAGTCTACTCGCGACGTTTTTGCATACAAATCGCCACGCACAGATCATTCAAATCATTTGGTTTGGAATGATATGCCGCATTGCATATCGCGTTGTGTCTGGGCAGGGTGCATCTGACGATCGAAGCGACGAGGAAGAGTAAGTGTGTGTGGCAAATCGCGCTGATCGAGGCTAACGCTCTTGCAGAGGAGACAACGACACGAAAGAACAGTGACCGCATTTTTGGTAGAATATCCTACATATTTTTTTTTGCTTTAATGGCTTCCGCCTTTGCATATATACCTAAGTACTTACTAGACGCGCAATCTTATGTTTGTGTCTCAAAAAAAAGGGGTGCTTCCTTTTCTAGAAAACTCGGGTCAATTGTGGCTTAGCACTACCGCTCAGCGGAACAAGTCCACCAAACCCTTGATCGACTCTATCCTTCCTCCCTTCACATCCATAGTCAGATAATGATGGCTAGCTTTATGTCTTTCTTTGGAGGGAGGCGGGACTCCAAACAGGCTGCTCGTGATGCTATCGTAGAACTCAGGCAACAGCTTCAGATGATAGAGAAGAAAGAAGACCACCTCCAGAAGAAGATAGACGAAGAACTGAAGAAAGCAAAGGCACACGCTGTTGCCAACAAAGCGAGTACGTCCTCGTCGATACCCAACTTGACATTCACTCAGTAAAGCCACTCCGTTCGCCAGTCGCGACCCAGGCGCTGCGGCGAAAGAAGCAGAGCGAAGCGGAGATGACACGGTTGAACGGACAACGCATGCAACTCGAACAACAGATCAACACTCTAGAGTCGGCGAACCTCAATCTCGAGACTATGCAATCCATGAAGAAGGCTTCAGACGTGTTGGAACAGATCCACGGGAAGATGTCGGTCTTCTTTTTCGTGCATCTCTCGTTCTTACGAAGCTGACGATTTCATTCAGGAAACTCAACGACGTGGATAATACGATGGCGAGGATTTCCGAACAACGAGAAATAGCGAACGAGATTGCGGAGGCAATATCGGCACCGACTGAAATCTTTGACGATGTAAGTCGCCGCCTTTGAACGGGGACTGCAGGTTTGACGACACCTCATAGGAGGAGCTGCGGGACGAACTAGCTGAGATCGAGCAAGCGGAGCTGGACGAACGTCTAGCTGGCGCGGAACATGTTCCTGTACACATTCCTTCGGGTGCACGAGAAGCGCGTAAGTCCTGGAAAAGTGTTGCCATATATGAGGAGATTCCTCACTTTTTCCCCTGTTCTCATAGCCAAACAAGTTCAAGTTGCGGTGGAGGACGACGAAGAAACGCAGTTGAAAGAGTTACAGGCTGCTTTGGCGTTGTAATGCCTGCAATGAAGTTGTATCATACTGTAGGGCTGGGATCCCGGTGTGTCCGGATAGCATGTTTCGCCATTTACTACCTATATCCCATCACTTCCATCTAATAACATCACGCATGTCTGTGCTCATTGTTGGCTTTGGGTCGTGGTTTGAAGTGGATAGCGTACAGGTTAATCAGTATTAAATTATGCAACGATGATCACTAGACTACGAGTGCAGTGTTGAATGCAAGTACATGCAAGAAGAGAATGTGGTGTGGGGGGGTGCGAATGATGGAAGTGCTGTGCAATCCTTGATGGATTGAGGGTAACTGGGCGATGTCAAAGCATCGAGTGCTCATGACGAAAAGCCGCGGAGTCCCAGGACTCGGCGCACGTCAGAGGTAAAGCGCAAGGAGTCAAGGATCGGTAGTAAATCAAGGAGAGCTTCGTCGTGTGGGTCGTGGGTCCAACCCTCTATGGGTATACCGTTCGCTGCGAGTATGGATTAAACAATAACATGGAGTTGACTTTCATTCACACTGACCTTCATTGATGCGATAACAAACTGGTGAGTTGTCAAGAAGGCAAACGCGCGAGATATCCTGCTCTATGACAGACAGGTCTTTCGTATACGAACCATTTGGAAGCAGCGTGCAGGACTAAGAGATAATTTTGAACAGGCGAAGGATAGCAAGGCTGAACAACCGACCTCTCGAAAGAAACGACGAGCGAGGATACCACGCCCAGCATCTAACCAGTCGATGACCGGATCCGCGTACTCCTGCATTGAGGCAGTGAACACAACCAGGGTGTACCATCCAGAGACCTATAGTGCGTCAACATCGCGGAAATAGGTTCCCGGCACGACATGATCTACCTTGCGGAGAAAATAATCAACGAAGGGACGTTTGTAGACGTGATACAGGGTGCTCCGACCACCGAGAACTACCTCGACCGTGTGACCCTTATTACGCCTTCCAAATCCAAGGAGACCAAATCCGCCGGAGGATAGAGACATGGGTTTTGTGGTGGAATGTATGAGAGTCTCGTCCAAGTCGAGCACAAGAGTCTTGGGGACATGTAGGGGGGTCTTATGGGTTGGAAGAGGAGGGGTGGCATCTCTGGCGCGTTCGACGGGTGGGGATATGTAGGAATCGTGTCTGGATATTGACAGAGTAACTGAGTCATGGAGAGGCGATGGGAGCGAATCCACCTCTGATCTAGGGCGAACTTCACATATGGACTGGGGTGGGTCATCTGCAGGTGGCGTACGGGTCAAGGGGGTGGGGGGTGACTGCCGCGTTGCTGGGGGAGTTGTACAGGCATCGTCGTTGTTCGCGTCCCGCAAGGACGGATCATCAGGTTGGGTGGTAGCGATGTGGCTCTGGTTGCCGTCGATTTCTCCAGGTATCCAGGATGCCCATGTAGCGCAAATCGTGTTCCATGCAACCACAAAGACACGGACGACGAAAAGACGCCTGAGAGTGCTCCTGAATCTGAGAGGTGGCTGTAATCTGATGGGCGGATCAGAGACGGATGGTTTTGGGAAAGGAATGGGCAGGAAACCAGAAGGAGAGGAATAGGAGCGCTTTGGGCGAGCAGGGCCAGGGGAATCTGAGATGGAGGTGTCAGTGTCAGACCAGGGGACGGTTCGCTTTGGGGAACTGCCAGCATCGGAGCCACGACGTTTCGGGACGGGGCGAAGGGGGAGAAAGAAGGGATGCTGTGGGTCGATAGGAGTTGAAGGTGGAGTGCGGGGAAGAACGAGAACGTCGAGCTGACGAGAAAGCAACGCGAGCGAATTCATGACCGTCAAAGGTTGGAAGCGAATTCAATTCAATTCAATGGGGTACATGTTATTAGTCAAAATCACGTGCGTTAACTACTACTACAGAATATACTTGAACCCCTTCTCTTGTTTGTTCAGCGCACGCAGATGCTCCCTAAATACCCAGCTCATCACAATCGCGCTGCATGAACACGCGATGCATATCCCATATGAATACCGGTATGTCGGTCCCCAGTTCGACGGCCAGACATATCTGTCATAACGCGTGCCTCAGCACACCCCTGTACTTCATCGATTCGATGGACTCACGATCCTGCGATGTTGCCTAATTGCGAGAACCCGTTGATAAGCGACAGGCAGACAGCACGCTTCGACGGCGGACGCGGGAATGAATTGCTCATCCATGCATACATCACCACGAATCCGGCATACGATTGTGCCATGAGGAATCTGTCATTTTCAGCGTCGTATTCCAAAGTGAGCAGACGCCCCTTACAGAGACACATAGCGCGCCGCAGTGTTCATCGTACTGATGGCGATGATGAAGCCAACGATACCCACAGCATACGAGCTAGCCATGTGATAGAACCGCTCTTGCTTCTTATCCGAGCGTCTAATCATTTGGTGAATGCTTTCAAGTGCTTTGAATCAGTTTATTTGAATACCTCGATAGCCAAAACGTCTCGAGCGCCGCGAAAACAAACGGAGGTGCAACCAATAGGAGGGTCACCGTAGGATTGTATCCAAGCGTGGCGGTCAGCGTCGGAAAGTAGGCATTGAATGATAGTGCAACAACTTGTGCTGTCATCGCAAGAGCGAACAACCATACTTTCCAGTCTGTCACAGCGAGGTATAACCCGTGTGCCCTTCCCTGTGTTTCGGTTTCATCCTGATCGCCGACGCCAACGTCTTCCTCCATGCGCTTCAGAGCAAGTCGACGTTCCTCTTCTGTAAGCCAGGACGTGTTGTCTGGAAAATCTGGGAGGACGAATATGGCGACAACTGCAACGAAACATGTCATGGCCCCTTCGACATAGAACAACCACCTGGCGTGCATGGGTAAGACCAACAAGTGACTCCCGAGAAGAGTTTCACCTCCAGGCAGTGTGCCCCAATGCACCATTCATGCCTTGTAGAATTCCAGATGCAATCAAGGCACCAAATGCATTGCTCATGATGTTGCCACAATATAGTATCGCAGTGCGCAGACCTATTTCATCTCGCTTGTACCTGTCACCCATCATTAAATGAGATGGTTTCCGTTATAGTAGCCAACCAACCGACCACTTTGAAATCAGGAAGAGAGCGCCAGGAAAGAAGGCTGCTTCCACGAAACCGAGGAAGAATCGCGTCAGCAGTGCACCGGCGAAACTGTTGTATGCAGGATTCAAGTTAGCACTTGTCCCCGGACATTGCATGGGTGACTCACTTTGTGGTGATACCTGTCAAAGCGGAAATGACGCCCCAGACAATCATACAACAAGGCAAGTATATGGACGGTTTTCCGATATAGTTCAAAAACATGTTACTGGAACATTGTCACTGACGTGAGAATAGTTTCTTAAGGAAAGAGCAATGTTCTTACGAGGGGACCTGCATGATGATATAGCCCACATATAGGATAGACAACAAAGTGGCAAACTGCTGGCCGACAAGATGGAGATCTGTCGTGAGTCCTCGTGCCCAGGCGGCGCTGATTCACCATCATTATAGCCTCTGTAGCCTCTGGAGCTGTTATTGATGCGCATACCTGGCATTGTTTCTGTCAATCTGTCATGGATATCAACTTGAAGCCTAAACAAGGAACCAATGCGCGAACTTACATAGTTCAAGATGTAAATGACGACCAGGATAGACATTCGGAGGTCCAGTTTCAACAGGAGCCTGCGCTCAAGCGTTTTGCGTGCTTCCTTGCTACCAAACTCGTCGTCTGGATTGTCGGAAATGGGTATCTCTGTCTTCATGCTCGAATGCTTTTCTTCGCTGGGCATTCTTTGTGGACTTGAGAAAGAAACTCATTTCTTGTTTCTTGTTCAAGTTAAATAGTATTCGCTGAGATATGTTTCACGAAAGTGAACCGAGCGGCCGGACCGGGAAAAGATACCGGCCCGATTTGCAAAACCGCTCGCGCCGTTATCGCTGAAGTGACATTTCCGTAGGCCCATGGCTGTCCAATTAGAATTCAAAACATACCCCACATCAACCGTAAGGCTCAGTTCAGTTCAGTTCATTAATGTTCTCCGAATAGGAAAACCATCTTGGCCGCTGTCTGGTAGTAGACCGTGGCA
>JBBPPA010001047.1:0-14825 GCA_038091735.1 Leccinum pellstonianum
GTAGTGTAGAAGTGTAGTCAAGGTTGTGGAAGTGCAGTGATAATTGGAGGAGTAGGAAGAAAGTGTAGGGACAAGGTCAGAAGAACCAAAAATTCGATTACATAATTGATTACATAAGTTTTGTTATTGTGTGTGATTTGAGTTTCTTTGGATTTGTATAGAAAGTGTGTGTGATAGTGATTTGTTCTTGTTTGGATTCTTTTGTTTGTTCTATTTTAGCCTTCAAAGGTCAATATGTTCTGGTGAGAGCAGTGAGAAAGTGTAGTGTGGAAATAGGTCAAGTTGTGGAAGTATAGGTGGAAGTGTAGATGTGGAAAGGAAAATGTAGTTTGTGCTAAGTGTGGAAGTGTCAAGTGTAGTATGGAAAGTGTACTCAAGATACTCAAGATGTGGAAATGAAGTGATCAGAAGCAGTATATGGCAGGGAACAGTAGTGATCTAAGAAGATAGTGTAGTCTGGGATAGTGTAGTATGGTCTAAAGTGAAGAAAGTTCTCAAGTTCAAAAATTGGATATTTCTCAATATGGAAATTCATCATTGGTTCCACAATCAAATGATTCTTATTGAATCTCAATGAGATGACCAAAATAGTTGCAAAAAGCCAGTGACACAAATTATGATTGGTCAATATTTTCTGGTGAGTGTGGAAGTGTAGTTTGGAAGTGTAAGAGGGGAACAGCAGAGCAAGTCTAGTAAGGTCTTAAGTGTAGTCAAGATGTACAAGTGTAGAAGTGTACTCAAGGTGTAGAGAGGTAGAAGTGTTGGATCTAGTTGTGGGAGTATGGATACTGCTGCTTAGAAGGAACAGTGGTGGGAAGTGAAGTCAATCAGGTGTAGAAATAAGGTGGGAAAGTGTAGTGTGGTCCAAAGTGTAGTCATCCTGGCAGGAAGGAACAGTGAGGGGAAGTAAAGCCAACCAAGGAAAAGAGTACTTTGGCCAAGTATAGTCGAGGTATGGAGTGTAGTGACTATGAGATTTTACAGAGAAAATGTAGTATCAAAGTAGAAGTGTTTGTTCTTATCTTGACCCTTCAACTATTTTGTGTTTGTAAAGTGATCACTGTTACAATGTTTATTTGGCCCAGTGGAATGGTAGTCAAGTCAAGTGGAATGATAGTCTAGTCAAGGTTGTGAAAATGGTGAGAGGAACTATAGTCCAAATAGGGAAGTGTAGTTGAGGTTGTTGGAAGTGGTGATAAAGAGGGTAGTCAAGTGGTTGTAGAAATGTAGTGATGAAAGGGTAGTTGGAAGTGGTGTGGAAATATAGTTACCAAAAAGGTAAGTGTATTGGTTGTGGAAGGGGAAATGTAGTCAAGGTGTGGAATGGTGGCAAGAATGGAAAGTATAGTCAAGGTCATGGATGTAGTAGCAAAACCCTGGATCAAGTCAAGTCAACCCAGAGCAAAGAAGTTGTTCTTGTTGTCAATGGTAGTTGAGAGATTTATACATTGTCTGTTTGTTCTTTTGTTTGTTAAAGTGGGAACAGTAGTCAGGATTTTCTTTCAAAAATGTCAAGTTCTTGTTGTGACCCTTTTTTTAAAGTTCATAAAATGTCTCAAAAAGGAAACTCATTATTCCTTTTTGGTCTCACTACAAACATTGTAGCCCTCATTAAGATGATCCCAATGGTGCAACAATCAAGTCAATTTCTTTTAATCTCGTCAACATATGTCCAAAATGGTTGCAGAAAGCCAGCGATACAAGCTTGCTGATTGGTCAATATTTTTGTGGTGAAAGCACAGGTAGTGAGGAAGTGTAGTGTGGATGTGTATTCAATCTTTGGAAGTGTAGTGTGGAAAAGGAATAATGATGGGAAGGAAAGTCCATCAAGGAAAAAAATACTCTGGGTGTAGTCAAGGTGTGGAAGTGTAGTGTTACCTTGTATGCACTATGGGAGGAGGGAAGCACAGCAACACTTTTTATATTTTGTTTGTTCTTATTTTGACCCTTTGACCCTTTTGTGTTTGTAAAGTGATCACTGTTACAATGTTTATTTGTCCAAGTGGTCCAAATGGTAGTCAAGTCAAGTGGAATGATAGTCTAGTCAAGGTTGTGGAAGTGGTGAGAGGAAGTCAAGATAGTGTAGAAATGTGGTGACCAAATAGGGAAGTGTAGTTAAAGTTGTGGAAGTGGTGATAAAGAGGGTAGTCAAGTCATTGTGGAAATGTAGTGACCAAAGGGTAGTTGGAAGTGGCATGGAAATCCAATCACCAAAAAGATAAGTGTAGTGGTTGTGGAAGGGGAAGTCATGGTGGAGTGGAAGTGTAGTCAAAATGTGAAAGAGTGGCAAGAATGTAAAGTATAATCAAGGTCATGAAAGTAGTAGCAAAAACCTGGGTCAAGTTAAGTCAACCCAGAGCAATGAAGTGAAATTTCACCAAATGGCAAAGCATAGTGGAAATCCAATGGTGCAACATTCATATCAATCACTTGTAATATCAGATAATTTGAAAATGGTTGCAAAAAGCCAGTGATACAAGCATTCTAATTGGTCAATACCGGGAGCAGTGACCCATGGAACTGTAGTGTCGGAGGTTGTAGCAAGAACCTGGAAAAGTATAGTCAAGGTCATAAAAGAAGTACAAGAGCAGGCAAAGCTATGAGAAGAGGGTGACTACAGTGACCAGGTAGTAGGGGGAGTGTAGTGACCTTTGGATGTTCTTGTTTCTTTCAAAAATGTCAAGTCCTTGTTTGTTTGTAATCAATTAGTGCTGGAATCCAAAAGAATTCTTAAAAAGGAAAGTCATTATTCCTTTTATTCCTTTTTGAGTCTCACTACAAATATTGTAGCCCTCATTCAGGTGATCCCAATGGTGCAACAATCAAATCAATTTCATTTAATTTCATCAAGATATCTTCTGGAGTGACCCATTGTAGTGTGGAACCATAGCTCAAGGTGTGCAACAGTAGTCAACCAGATTAGGGAATGGTAGTCATTTAAGAAAGGGAACAGTACTTTATTACTCTTTGGTCATGATATGTGCCTCAAGGTTAATCAAGGAACAGCAGCCTATTGTAGTTGTGGAACCATATAGTGTAGTAGCAGAATAGAAAGAAGGATTAGAGTGGAAGTGTAGCATGGAAGTGTAGTTTGTGGATAAGTGGCTCCAAGTGTCATTCACAGTGAAGTCAACCTTGGCAAGCTCTGAGAGCAGAGATATGTTTGTTTGTTTAGTTGTTCTTGTTTGAGTATAGTGTAGTGTGGAACCATACAAGGTGTGAAAGTGTAGTATAGAAGTGTACTTGAGGTGTAGTGTGGGAATGAAAGGTGAAAATGTTGAAGTGTGGAAGTGTGGAAATGTGGAAGTGCAGTTGTGGAGATGAGTCATTCTATTGGAAGGGCAGTCAGGAAGGTTTGTTTGTACTTGTTTGTTTGTACTTGTGATTTCTTAATTCTCTTTGCTGAAGAACAGTGGAAGAGTTGTGTAGAAGTGTAGGTCATAGATAGTGATGTGGGAGGGAATGGTAGTGATATGTGAAGGAAGTGTAGTGTAGAAGCATAGTCAAGGTTGTGGAAGTGCAGTGATAATTGGAGGAGTAGAGAAGAACCAAAAAATTGATTACATAATTGATTCTCCAACAAGACCTTTGTATTGATTAATTGTGTGTGATTTGAGTTTCTTTGGGTTTGTGTAGAAAGTGTGTATGATAGTAATTTGTTCTTGTTTGGAACCTTTTGTTTCTTTCATTGTAGCCTCTCAAAGTCAATATGTTCTGGTGAGAGCAGTGAGAAAGTGTGTATAGTGATTTGTTCCTGTTTAGAACCTTTTGTTTGTTCTATTTTAGCCTTCCAAGGTCAATATGTTCTGGTGAGAGCAGTGAGAAAGTGTAGAAATAGGTCAAGGTGTGGAAGTAGTAGAAGTGTAGATGTAGAAAGGGAAGTGTAGTTTGTGCTAAGTGTGGAAGTGTCAAGTGTAGTATGGAAAGTGTACTCAAGATGTGGAAATGTAGCATGGGTCCATTGGAAGTGTACTCCAGTATGCTGAGAAGGTCATGCTGTCATCTGGTTCCCAATCTACCAGTATCCCCTTGGAGTATGTTTTCATTCTTGCCCACCCTTGTAATTGTTCCATTGACCTTGCTAGGTCAGTGGAAGAACAAGATTGACAAACATTGACAGTCATGACAATGTTTGTTATCTTATTGTCCATCCATCAATGATTATTCCTGATGCCAAAAAACTTACATGGGACTATGAGGTGAGAATGGTGATCATAAGTTTCAATACTAGACTAACAAGTTCTTGGTTGATGGTTATGAGTGATACTTGTACTTAAAATGTATCATGTCTGATGTCAATCTAATTATTTAATAGAGGTTTTCACAAAGAGTCAACAAAACACAAGACAGCAAAACTCAATGCACTGAAACCTTGTGCCTGTCCATCCTTGGAGGGGTCTTGTGTTCCAGACTGTTGCTATCCTGGAGACTCTAATGTTACTTCCAGTCTGAGGTATGTCCATCATAATGAGCATCTTCAAATGATTCTATACAGAGTCCCAGGGGAATACCAAACAATAAAACAAAGGTGAGAGATGGGACTGCCTTCATTTAAATATCAGTAGTGCTGGTGAGAGTTCCCATTGTCACAGTGGTTGGTTTCACATAGTGTTGGTGAACAAACTCATTGGATGTGATCATGTGATCATTTTGGGTCTAATAACCATGCCACGGTTGACATTTCAATTTCATCAATCTGCAAATAAATCAAGTTTGTGTACACTTTGCTAATAGATCCTAGATCTTCACTAGATCTTGGTTGGTTCACATTGCTTGGGTGGACAAAGTCATGGAAGGTAGCAATTCATTGACTTGGTTAATTTACAGACAATTGAAATTTACTATGCTACTACTTGATTTCAGCAATAATAAAAGTGTGAAATACCTCTTTTATCAATAGTGTGGAAACTGCACAAATCCTGCTATTTTGGATCTAATAATCATAGGACAATATCTTGATTTGGTCGATCTGCAAATTGAATTGTTCAAATTTGCCTACACTTTGCAAATAAATCTGGATTTTAGCTATTTTTTATCATGTCTGTGGTCAATGTGTGTTGCTTATGTAATCAATGTGATAGTCGATGATCACATCATCATTTTGGGTCTAATAACCATAGGACAATGTCTTGATTTGGCTGATCTACAAATGATTCAAGTTTGCCTACACTTTGCTAATGAGTCTTGATTTTGACTACTTCTGACTGTGTGTGTAGTTGGTTAGTGTTACTTTAGTGAGCATTGTTATTGTCTATTATAATGTTGACATTTTCAGTTTGATAACCATAAGACAATATGTTGATTTGGCTGTCCTGAAATTTGTTCAAAGTTTCTTCTAAATTTTGGATGATTCTTGATCAAATGACCACCAAATTTTATGTTTATTGCAGATTCTGAATGTTTGATATCACCTTTGTTTGTCTGACAAACTTCAAAGCCAGATATTCAGTGAGAACTCTGTACACGGAGCCATATGGTTGCCACTCCTCTGTCAGGGTGGCAGATTAGTAAGCAGTTCATGCCGATAGGAAATAATCCTGCTGGATTCTGTGATTGCACTTGGCAGCTGTGAACATGCGCATGACGTGCTTGTAATGCTGCCAGTGAGAGGTGATAGCCTGCCACTCCCAGGTCGTCCACTGGATGAGTCTGAGTTCTTGCATTGGGACTATGGGACAGTCCTTTATCAATCAAGAGAGTCTCTTCCATTCTCTTCCATGTATCATGAAAGTTTGGTGGTTTTTATTTGAAGTCAAATTTCAATGCATTTTTCTCTTGACCGTCAGGCTTTCTACACTTTCACTTTCCACACTATATTGATCACTTCTATGACCTTGACTTACATTTTCACACTATACCAGATATTGACTAATCAGAAGGCTTGTATCACCAGCTTTTTGCAACCATTTTGGTCATGTCTTGATGAAAGAATGTCAAAAAGGAAGAAAGAGTTTCCTTTATAAATTATTTATAACTTGCTTTAGTTACTTTTCCAACAAGAAGCAAACTCTTACAACACTTTTCCAAAGAGTTACACCCCAAACAAACAAGGACAAGATACACAAACACAAACACAAACACAAACAAAAACAAAAACAAAAACAAACGAGTCACCAGGCCACTTTCCCAGGTCACTTTAAGGAACAAACAAAGAACAAATAACTCCACTTTCCCACTTTCTTACTTCCAAACTTTAACTAAACTTCTATGATACAACTCTTATAAAATAAACAATTACTTTTTGTGCACAAGAAGCCATGAGGTCTAAAGTGCATGGAGCTTGTGCAAGATAGAACAATGAGTTATGGGCTCTCTTGGCAATAAAGTGGGTGACTTAAGAAGCACTGGGATGAATGTATCTGTAAATTTTATCAGAAGCTAGGAATTCAAACATCTTCTTCTTCAGGTTTGATTACTTTGTACCAGAGCAACTTCTGCCACACTCATTCTCTCCTAGATAGATTCAATAAGAATGATTTTGTATAATCATTTGAAAGTTAGACATACAGGCTCTCTTTGCAATAAAGTGGGTGACTTAAGAGGCACTGGGATTTGAATCCCTAGCTTCTGACAAATTTTACAGATACCCATGTAAAATTCATCCCAGTGCCTCTAAGTCACCCAAGGTCCAAAGTGCATCTGAGTTTTTGCATTATTGCATATACCACAACTCATTGCTGAATTTTGCAATAACTCATTGTTCTATCTTGTAAGATAGGTGCAGTTAAGGTTACAAGAAATCTCGAAATTTTCAAAACTGGACAAAAACTGGTTATGGTGGCTGTGCTATCTATACCCCTATATCCCCTACATTTCCCCGATTTTTCCATATGTTTAGCAGATTTTTCCATCAAGATTTGACTTTGATATCAATATATTTAGAATCTATCAACATGGAGGTCGAGATTGCTTATCTTCCAGGTACATCACTACTGATTGGCCTGAAGACTTGGTCAAATGGTCACTAAGGGTGCTCACTACATCCAGTACAGCCACTACTAAGTGTGGGAACCACTTTCGAACGAGTCTGAGATTGAATAATCTAGCTACTTCAAGCACATATTTGAGAAATTCTTAAAATGGCAATATTTCGAGATGCTGTGAACCGATTAATGTAACAAAATCATGGACAGAAAGCTATGAGTGCGTGTGAAATTTCGGGTACCACAGAACTGGTCATAAATGGCTAATGAACTGAGGAAAACTAATTGAAACTGGTTTTTATCAGTTCAGTCTATATTTTGTCCAAATCAGGAATTTCCATAACCAGTTAAGGTTTTGGTTATGCCCAAATAAGGCAAAAAACCGGACCAAACCGGACTTTGAAATGCTAAATGCCCCATCCATACATTGCCGAATTATGAATAGCATAACTTGTTCCAATAGCAGTCAGAGCCTGATGTTTCTTCATCAATGCATATATATCCCAAATCCTTTTGCGGACCGGCTGAGCATCTAATTCTTCTCCCTTAAGTACTGTGTTTATCAATTCATCAACATCAGCCTTGTCTATGGCCACGCTATTGAAGCAGAAGCATGCATAATTTTCCATCAGCTTGGTCATATAGGAAATGATCTAGGAGTGTGAAAAGTAAATTAATGTCAGTCCCTGCTTTGTTTAGTTTACTCACCCCACCCAATGGCCCTAACATTCTAGTGTGAAAAGCAACTAATTTCATGTCACCTTTGTGGTCAAACATATGGATCCTGTTACAGCTGGCCTGGGTAGGGTCAGCTATAGACTTGAAGGTGGGACGAAGCTAAGGACTGAGGATAATGTCGAGCAGGTGTAACGTCTGGCGAGACAACTAAGGCTAAGACTAAGGGACACATCTGAGAAGGGCAGGAGGACAGAGGGGACGAAGGACGAAGGGACTCGAGGATGGCTGAGAACTCTGAGTGGATTTCAAGTAGCTCTAGCTTAGGGTGTTACAAAACGAGACAAGGAGTCTTAAGTACTATGACCTGGAATGTGATAGAATCGCAAGGAAGGGAGGAGTCATCCACAGTAAGGAATGAGTCAGAAGCTGCGGAGATCTAGATTTATACAGTAAGCGAAGACAGAAAGCTGATGAAGCAATGGCATCATCACAAGTCAGCAGGCACAAATTGAGATAGGGAACTATTGGATCAACGATAGGGAAGAGTAGGATTGGGGATTGGAGAATAGCGGACCATCAGTGATGTGGAGCAAGCGAAATTGCCCAAGGTCTATGGTACAGTGTGAATACAAAGTAAAGGCGATAAGGGAAGAGTAGCGAAAGGAAAAAGAGATACATAGATTGTCTTCGAGACGATCGTAACATTACCCCCATTGTAGCCTTGGAGTCACCGACCCAAGTTTCAATAGTCCTGTCCAGGGTAGGAGTGTTTGTTGTTGGTGTTAGCATCCACAGCGCCATTGTGAGTATCCTCTTCATTGTAGTTATACCCAGGGGATGGAGGACGATCATTGATTGGACGGGGAGGGTATATAGGGCAAGAGCAAGAGCAAGGGCGATGAGAGGAGGAAGATCCTCGAGATGGACGGAAGGGTTTAGCACGAACTCGTCCATAAGAGGCGGATTGGTAGGAGGAACGAGAGGAAGATGAGGACGAGGATGATGCAGAACAAGCGGGTTGTGGGGTATGACGTCTAAGAGGACAAGCTCCTTGAGGATGTCCAGGTGCAACTCTGAGGCAGATAGGGCAGGTATAATGCGGACAGTCGATATGAATGTGACTGAGACGTCGACAGGTGAAACAAGACTTTTTGAATAACCTATGACCAGGGTCCACAGGGAGGTCAAGTTCTCTGGCTAGCCTGGCTTCTGCCAACTTGAAGTTCATAGCAGCATCTTCTGCTTAGGTCAGAGGGAGGGAGGATGCGGATGGGGTAGAGACAATGGATGGGGGTGGGGATCGGTATGTGGGGTCTGTATGCTCCAGGTGTTCTTCGTCACTTCCGTGTACCAAGACCGAGTCAAAGACTGCCTCGATCTTGTCGATCTCCACCTGGATTTCTTCAGGTCCGAATGGGGGAGACAGTGACAGAGAGGGAATGAGGGCGGGAATGATGTTTGCAGGGAGTGGGAGGATTGCCTGAGGGCTTACTGCTTCTACCTCAGCGGGGATGCAGACATGGAGGGGGGGATGAGGAAGACCTGGAGGAGAAGAGGGCATTTGTGGAATGGTAAGAGGGGTAGAGTATATGGTCATCTCAGCCAGAAAGCAATCAATGTCAGTGATGAACTCGGTCATTCTGAGTTGGTGCATGGCCGAGAGAAGATGTTCTTCGGCAGCTCTCTGGGTATTAGTGATCTGAGAGGAGAGGAATGCTGCTTGAGAATTGGAGGAATTCCTCAGGTTGGAGGTGATAAGTCCGAGACGGGAGGTGTGGGTAAACACATTATACAATGAGTGGAGAGGGGATTTGACGTCGGCATAGGCATAGATGTCATGAGTGTATCGGGCGTCCTGTAAGTATGTGTGAAGTCTGCGCAGGTCTTCTGTCAAAGCATCATCAGTCCTGATTTTACTGGCATAGAGTGGGACGTCGACAGTTTGTATATGGTATACGTTAGAATGAGCTGGAAGAGGGGGAGAGTCAATGTGCCAGGGGATGGTCGGTTTGTTGTCTAGGTTCTGGGGGACGGGGGAGAAAGGAGGGGATTTGAGATCACTAGGACCCAGAGGTGTTCCACCAAGAGGGCTAGGGAGACGACCTCGAGCCAAAGGACTGGTAGGAGAGGAAGGACTACGTGATGAAGGAGGGGGTGAAAGAGACATGGTAGATATGGAAGAAATTGAGTCGGAAGGGACATAGCTGGACATTTTTGTATGAGAGGACAGTATTGGGTTTCTAAGATGAGAGAGATTTAGAAGGGAAAGCAACGGGATGGAGTTTCTTATATACTAGGAGGATTGTTTTTGTGTGTTTTAGTTCTCGTTCTGGGATCCAGGTATCTTCTTCGGCCATATATCCTTTCCATCGGATCAAATACATGCAGTTGTTGAGGGGGCCTCTGTGATGTATGATGCGCAGTATTTCGAACTCCTCTTCGCCCTCGATAAGATCAGGTGGTGGAGCAGGGAAGTTCGGGCCATGTACGGGGTTTTCGTGATAGGGCGATAAGAGGGAAGCGTGAAACACGTTGTGAATGCTCCAGATCTTAGGGAGGCGTAACTGATAAGTGATGGGAGATAGGACCTGGGTGATGGTAAAAGGTCCTTCTTATTTCAGAGCAAACTTCTGAGAGGTGAGGTTTCAACGTTTGAGGTTTTTGGCTTCGAGCCAGACTTTGTCTCCTTTCAAGAATGGGGTAAATCCTCTACCATTTCTAGCAGACAAAACTTGACGAGCAAGCTCATGCGCAGCGAGAGCTTCATCTCGAGCTGCAGAGAGGGCTTTGAGTCTGGATTCGATGGCAGGGAGATTGGAATCGGCGATGACAGTGGGAAGGGAATGGGGTTTGAAACCCATCATGAGGAAGAAGGGGGACTTTCTGGTTACAGAATGGGGGCAATGATTGTGGGCGAACTCCGCTTGAGTGACCAGATCAGCCCATGTGGTGGAGTTGTCTCCACAAAGGATCCGGAGGTAGGTCTTGACCTCTTGGTTAACATGTTTGGTTTCCCCATCTGTTTGAGGATGATAGGCAGTGGAAAGGGAGAGGTTGTATCCGAGGACCTTTCTGAGTTCTCGTGCGAAGGAAGAGGCGAATTGTGGGCCACAATCAGAGATGATTTTATCGTAGTCTGAAGTGTTTGTATACTTTGTGAAAGAAAAGGGTTGCTATCCCTTCGGCTGTGATGGTTTTCTTGGTAAGGTAGGGCTCACGCAGAACCAGCAAACATCACGTGAAGTGACAGATGTGTGACACAAGCACTGAGCAAAAGTTTTGCGGGACATCAGCCAGAAATAAGGAGCACGGAGGAGTTAGCAAACACTTTTTTGCACAATATGAATCATTTATTTTCTGAAGTTAACTGATGAAAAGTCATCTCCTCCTTCATCCGCAACTTTAAAAAGAAATGGAAAAGAGTGAAATTTCAGGAAGGTGGGTTTTGACAATTCACTGTTGGCCAATCTTTACTACATACACTGTACTATAAGCCTTTACATTTTGAGTCTGTTGTCACGCAAAATCACGCAAAATCACATGACGTTTGCTGGTTCTGTGTGAGCCCTACCTTAGGACAGAGAATTACCCCCTTCGTAAGCCCACGGTTGACCACAACCAGTAAGGAATCAAAGCCAGAGGAGGAGGGAAGATCGGTAATGAGATCGCAGGAGATCTGTTGGAAGGGGCGAGAGGAAGTTGATTTGATCAGAGTAAGGGGGGGAACGGTGGGATGGGTGTTCGCCTTGCATTGTTGGCAAAGGGAACATCCCTCGATGTATTTGCGAACAAACTGAGCATTGGAAGGTCTGATCTTCCCGCTGCAAAGGTTCTCATTGAGGAAGGCTTCAGTGGCCTTCTGTTCATCTGGTGAGAGGGGGTAGACCTTTCTGATCTTTGGGACGAAGGTATTGTCAAGTTGTATTGTGTGATTGTAAGGATGAGAAGGAGGGAGGCAAGATGAGGCTTCTTCGGAGAAAACCAAGGAGTAAGCAGCACATTCTGGGGGGAGAGTAGTCTTTGGTTTGGATTTCTCTGCTTCTACAGCAAGATTAGTGGCAGTGGTGAGGCAAGCAACTAAAGGGGAGCCTTTGGAGATGAAGCGGGAACCACATCTCATTACTTGACAGAGGACTTTGTTCACTGTAGCTCATTCAAGGAATTGTGATTCTGTTTTGAAGTTGAGAAAGCTGTATAGCCTTCTATCGCGAGTGGGGTATACTTCTGTATGATGAGGGGGTTTGGTTTTTGAAGGCCCAGCCCGGGGGAGTGGTTGGGTTTGTGGAAATGGGGATTGTGTCGTTTGAGATTGGCGACATGTAGGTGATATAAATCCACAGATTGGTCTACAGATTCTGGGATGGTAAGAGTTTGTCTTTCCCAATTGATGGCAGGGTTTGCTCCTTGGAGCCAAGGGAGTCCTACTATAGGATGCAAGTAGTTCCCCTGTGCCACAGGCACCCCAAGCAGACGAAGTGTTCCAGGATGTCTGTTCAGCAAAGTAAGTTGATTGAAACCAAGAAATCATTTTTGTTTTCACCTAGTGCTGGCAGTATTACCTCGAGAATGGTCACTGCCCACTGATGATCATGCTGGGGCCTGGGGGTGAAGTCGCTGTGGATAATGGAGCCGAAATGTCTCGCCCAGATTGAGACTCACGAAGTTTGCCGGTTCAGGACCCTGTCAATGAGGCAACCGCAAATGGTGGTGCAGTATCTTCTTCTGGTCGCCAAGATAACGAGGCTGATGACCAGGCTTCGCGGTCATCAGATGTCCAATTTCCAAATGGATTGAATGAGGACTCACCGGCTGAGCAACCACAGCATCCCCTTCTTCCTCAGATGGACCCTAGCTCTAATACCGCAGCTCCTGACAGTACCATATTACCCCATGACCGTGCACTGCCGGAGCTGCTGAACGACTTGACGTCTAACAACAATGAAGATTGCCTGCAGAAGGAGCCGACCAACCCTTCCACCTTGTTTGATCCCTCACAAAATCCGAGTATAGAACCTCGCAGCACCAGCAGCGACGGTGATTTAGCCACTCAAAATGACGCGCCTCAGAAAAATAGTGAGTGATACTTGGCCACTTTCAAAGCTTTGATTTCAAATAGTATTTTTAGCTACTTCCCACCACAATCCATTGCCATCATCAGCCCCACTGTCCCTTGATGGTTGCCCCGAGTGGTTCTGTACCGCTTATTGCTACCTCGACGTGATCAAGGCCCACGATCGCTTTCGAAGTCTGCTTACTCTATTCCGTGACCTTGAATGTTCCTCTGACTTCCATACAGGGAAAGGTGCACAGTATGCTTTAGGCAACTTGAACAAAAACCGCCCTGAAGCAGTGCACTGCCAGTGATATGTCGTCCCAATAAACATTTGAGTTGTTGCCAAGATGATTACACCTATCAGACGAGGCAGAATACAGAGCTACTCAAGCGTACATTCTATACATCAACTGATCTAGAAAGTCGGCCTCCACGAGAGCAGATCCACCTTCCATAGTGGCAAGGCAAAGAATGTCCTCTAGGAAAGCCACTAAAAGACAGATTGAGTGGCAAACCTGCTCACTTGCGTGCCATTCGGGACACACTCCACACTGGGTATATATTGCATCTTGTCCTCAGTGTGCCTTTTGTTGGATTCGCTGGACTTCCGTAAGGGCGCTTTCAATTATTTGCATGTCTCCTTGCTGTTCACCGTCGCTATCATCCTCTGGAAAAGCGGCCACATATTGGCCAAGCACACACTCAACAAACATTCGAGGGGACCCAGTGAAGTTGACCAGTTTGTCTTTCCGAGTCGCTTCCTTCACCACCCACAGACATTCTTCGAGCACATAATACAGTACATTTTCTCGGCAATTGACCGGCTAGCCAATGTGCCAAATCGCCGCAAATGACCAGCCAGCCAACATTGGCCGATGAAGTGAAAATCTTGGAAAACTACTGATCGGATCGGCCAATGCAACCAGAACTTGGCATGTTTCCGACTGGCCAATGGACTGTGAATGCAGATTTCCACAGTTGACTGATGGGCCGAAAACTGAAAATCCGGCATATGGCTGATTGGCCAATTTTCTAGATATGAGTGTATTCCGCAGTTCACCGGTCGGCCAAATTGAAAACTCGGCAAGTTTGCCGATTGGCCCATGGGCTGGAGATCCCAACATTCCACAGTTGACTGATCGGCCAACAACTGAAATTTCGGCATGTTGCTGATCGGCCAACTTTTAGCTAGGCATAAGTGCACTTCATACTTCACCGATCAGCTAGAATAAAAACTCGGCATGTTTTCTGACTGGACAATGGACTGGTTAGTATGTAGGGAAGCCCTTGCTGAAGCTATCTCGGCATCACTGCACATTGTAATTTTATGTTATGAAATCTCCCTACTATACACTCTAAGCAACAAATTTGTTTTGGCAAAGGTCTGTATGTAATGTAATGTTGTTTCGGCATGTCAGACAGGTAGTACAGTACACACAAAAGCACTTGCCGAAGCTATCTCGCCATCATTGTACAATGTAATTTAATTTTGTGAGATCTCCCTACTGTACATACTATATAATAAACTTGTTTCAGAAAAGGTCTGTATGTAATGTAATGTGATTTAGCCATGTCAAACAGGCAGTACAGTACATACTGAAGCACTTGCCGAAGCCATCTCGCCATCATTGTACATTGTAATTTCATTTTATCAAATCTCCCTACTATACACTCTATGCAATAAATTAGTTTCGGCAAAGGTCTGTATGTAATGTAATGTTGTTTTGGCATGTCAAATAAGCAGTACAGTACACACTGAAGCACTTGCCGAAGCTATCTCGGCATCATTGTACATTGTAATTTTATTTTCTGAAATCTGCCTACTATACACTCTAAGCAATAAATGTGTTTCGCCAAAGGACTGTATGTAATGTAATGTTGTTTTGGCATGTCAGACAGGTAGTACAGTGCACACTGAAGCACTTGCCGAAGCTATCTCGCCATAATTGTTCATTGTAATTTTATTTTCTGAAATCTGCCTACTAGTATACACTCTAAGCAAGAAATTTGTTTTGGCATGTCAGACAGGCAGTACAGTATACACTGAAGCACTTGCCGAAGCTATTTCGCCATCATTGTATAGGATTGTAATTTAGTTTGGGGAAATCTCCCTACATACACTCTAAGTAATAAGCTTGTTTTGCCAAGGTCTGTATGTGAATCTCATGGTA
>JBBPPA010001048.1:0-14818 GCA_038091735.1 Leccinum pellstonianum
GTAAAAGGTGACGGAAAAGGGGGAGGGGGGTGGGCACGGTTATGGGGCGGGAGACGTGCGGACGAGGATTCGGACGTCGAGGCTACCGCAACCACGACTGCAGCGAATACGGCAATGAACGAGTTCAAGCGTTACAATCCACTGTAGCCGTTTCCAACACTCGCACGGGGTCTGTTCACGAGGTACCTCCAAGGGACGGAGCAGCCGCGAAACGGAGGGCAGCGGCTATCGAGACCGATGGCCTCTTTGGTATCAGATCGTCGCACGCGGACAGTTCTTCAAACAAGGGCGAGGTGCTGGACAGATGTTCGTGTCCACTTCTTTCTACTTAGTTTGCAGACATGAAACCCGCTTGCGAATGCTGATTCTGCCCCGATACTACGCGATGTCATGGGATTCATGGATGCGTGGTGCAGAGGGGAGCGCAGCGGGATCAGATCACTCGAGCTCACAGGGTGTAGGTCAAGGGCAGGATGAACGGACTGGTGGAGGAATCGGGTTAGCCTCGACGAGATCATGATGGCCCGAGTCATGGTGGAAACACTTCTGTAGCGGACGGTCAACTACGAGAAAAAGTGATTCCTTGGTAAGAAACCCGCCCTTCAAGTTCCTTAGGTGCGATGCGCACCCACATGCACGCCGCCTGCCCGCCTGCCTACACATCCTTCGTCCTCATTCGCGAAGCACAAGTGCACGTACGGCACACTCTCGGTCGCCCTTTCCCTTGGCACTTGCCTTTACTCGCTCACCTCGTCGTCGCCCCGAGTAGCTCGCCACACGCATGCATGCCTCTTGCCCTCGCCAAAAGGCGAGGATTTCTTATGTATATCAGCTTGTAGCATTATGCCAAGACGTACAATCTGCGGAAACGTGGTTCCCATCACACCATATCCTCACTAGCGGGAATTACCTAGTATTACTGTAAACTCATTTCTGGAACAATTCTAAACGTATATATAATGCCCCGCCTCTCACCTCCAATGGCGCCAACGACGACTTTGTCATGCTCGCTGTGCGATGGGCACGATTCCACGTATGCCCTCTGGAACGAGCTCGACGGGAATAGGTTCGATCTTGTCCAGCGGTGCGCGCTTGGCAAGCGCAAGGAGGTTCAGCCGGAGGCGTCTCATCAACGGATCTTCTTCCTCCTTTCCGGTCTCGATGACAGAATGAGCCGGGAACCCGTCGCCCCCAGGCTCGGCCTTGAGCTCGTCCGTCGCGTCCACGTCCACGTCCACGTCCATCGCATCCGCGTCTACGACTGTCTCCCCGTTCGATGCCGATGCTTTCGCATCTATGCGCTGATCGACGGCCTGAGCTTCGTCCATAGCCTCTTCCTCTTCCTCCTCTTCCTCCTCCTCCTTCACTCTCACGTCCCCCTCGTCCCTGTCATCCCCCTCGACGCCCTTCGCAACCCGGCGAGCCAGCTCCTCAATCACTTCCGCACTCCACTTCAACGCCCCCTCGATCCCCTGCCGGTCCCCTCCTCCTCCCTCGAGCCCACTCTCCCTTGCCAACTCCTCCGGCACCCGGATGAGCGCAGCCATATCCAGTCGCTCACCGGTACACTTCCGGAGTACCCCCGATTCGCGCGCGGCGCCCGGGAGCGCTGCTCTGTGTACATTGAATGGTGAGATCGTCGTCTTTCTGTTCTGTATATTCTGTACGTCCTGTCCAACGCCATAGTTGGACGACAAGAAGACATCCCGAAGCCATCCGTGTCGTCCGCGCGTGACCGTGTCGACGAGGTTGTCCTCGACATAGCGCGCTATCGGTACGCCGAGCGGGAGGTCAGGGATAGTATGTGGGGAAGGGAGGGACAGGGCAGCGTCTTGCTGACCCTGACATGATTCTGGGTCCCGAGGCGGCATAATTACCGTGCGCGTGTCCGTGTCCGTGTCCGTGTCCATATCCGTACTCAGTTTCAGGTCCGTGTCCTCGTCCTCCCCTCCGTGCCCAACCCGATCCGCGTCGCCATCCCTGACCCCGTCTCCCTCATCTCGGCGCACATCATCGAGATAAACAGACGGCGCGACAAACTCAGCCAGACTCCGCACGTATGCGTACCCGTCCACGCCACCATACACGACGTCCCTCAGATAGTCCCAAGCCTCCTCCGCACGCGCGTCCGTCCAAAATGCCTGGTCGTCTTTCTGCTCTTGCTCCTGTTTCTGCTCACTTTGCTCCTCTTCCTCGCGCTCCTTCCGCTTGGCACCCCGATGCACCACCGTCGACCGTATCGTCGCAAACAACCGGTGTTCCGAACCATACACATAGTCCGCCGCGGTAGTTCCAGTCGTCGTCGTTGCTGACGCGTGATGCGAGTGCGGGTCTACTGCCGCCGCCGCCGCCAATTCGCCGAGCAATACGGCAAAAGTGCCATAGTCGGCTGAGCCTGCATCGCGCGGGACTCGCCAGCTCGACTTCGTGTCATCCGCAACAGCAGCGTCTCCGTCCTTGTCTTTCGCGCGCAAACGGGCGGGAACATTGCGAACGATCGTCCAGTGTCGGCGTTTTTTAGGAGGCTGGGGTGCGGAAGTTGTGGTGGAGGGGGCAGTGGTGGAGGGGGTTGGAATGTTGGATAGGGTCGATAGGACGGGGATCGGGCGTTCGGAAGGGATGGTGACGGATATGGGCGCGTGTATGCGCACGTCGGGGGTTTGGGAGTGAGGTCGAGCGCCATCCATGGTCGTCGTCGGTATAGTCGCAATGATGGACGCTGTTGGATAAAGTGGGGTGATCTGTGGGCGAGCAGGAGGCTCGGGTACGAATACATTGAGGACAGAAAATGGATCTTCCACTGTGGGGCTCGTGATATCTCAAACCGAGTGACAATGAAGATAAACTCACTCTCTGCGTAGCCCAGACTTCCGTCCGGAAGATAGGGCGGTCCTTCCTTTTCAAACCGAAGGCGCTCTTTCTTGGTTTTGTATCGTTTGCCTGTGGATACTGTGTCTAATAAAAGAGCGCGGGGATGACAAGGATACACACCTTTGATTTTGAGAGCAATCATCAACTTTGCCCAATCGCTTCCAGCTGGGAACGCCCCTACCCCGTCCTTGGCGCCTGGCATCCTGCCTTCTGCGTCCAGACCCTCGGACAATATTGTTTGATGTGCATGTTTTTTATACGGACCCCTTGGTCCCCGCTTGCCTTGTCCCAACTGTGGCACCGCCTGCCCGGGCGCAGGCGTCGTCGAGGGTGCGCGACTCCCAGTGGCCAAGCTCCCTTCGATGTCTCTCGGCGTGGAGACCTCGTCCTCGCCGAAGATGGTGACGGGCAGCGACGTCAACCCGTCCTCGTCCTGCTCGATGTCGATATTCCAGTCCGTCTCGTACTCGATAACGTGCGCCGACACGCGCGCAATGTGGTCGAGTCCCCATGTTTCGAGGCGGTCAGCTTCGGTATGGTAGATCGTCCCGAGTGGGTTGAACGTCTTGGCGTTGGTCGTCACGAGTCGAAAGTCGGTCTATGGAGCACGATGAAGCGGGAAGTAGATGAACGGACTGAAAACGCACCGTGAACTCTTCAAGGGAACGGTATCGACCCTTGGCCACCTTGACCGACATTGTACCAAAATCCATTGGGTGCTTGATCACGTCCGCATAACCTGGCACCTTTGCCGGGTCGACGGGGTGTATGAAGAACGCATAGTCGTCCTTTCTTTGCCCGTCGTCAGAAATTTGTAAAAGATGAGATAGAATTTTGATCTCACTTTTTGATCTGCGCGATCAGCTTGGTCAAGACTTCCTTGAGTGGTTTGAGCTTGACCGGTCTTGGGAACTTTGGACGATGTTCGACGTCCTTGACTGGCTTTGACTTTTTTCCAGCATTTGCGGCTTTGAGGGCGCGGAGGGAAGGGAGGACGAGTGTTATTCCCGAGTGGCTGATCGACGTCGGCGTCGAGGAAGTGTTTTCGCCTGCAACATCCAAATCGTCCATCTCACCCAATCCGATCGGAGTTCGGAAAAGATGAAAGGACTGAGGTCACGTGGAATTAGCATGCTATTATCCTTGCCACGACTAGCAAGACTTGGATCAGTTTTTTTTACTAACACTGTCATGACCACAGCTCGTGGTCAGTTAAACTTCGAGGCCGGTCCACTTGTATGGATAGACTGTGAAATGACCGGACTGGATTCTAAGCGCGACAAGCTTCTCGAAATTGCTGTGAGTCAATCTTGTTCGATACTTCGAGTTCCTTGATGACCTTGCTGGTAGGTCATCATCACCGACGGTAACTTGGACGCGGTAGACGACGGCATCCAATTCGTGATAAAACGGAACAGATCGATATTAGACGAGTACGTGCTCTTTCATTTCCTTACCGCTCCACTTTGTTTCACATCGACAAGTATGGACCCGTGGTGTATAGAACAACACGGAAAAGTTAGCAGCGTTTAATGCTATCACGAGACACAAATCGTTGAAATGTACTACTAAGTCTGGTCTGACACGAGCCTGCCTCGAGTCGTCGCATAGCAAGGACGACGTTTCAGCTGCTGTCCTCCAGTATATCAAGAGATGGATACCGGTAAGACGGACGGGCGTCCTTGCAGGCAGTTCCGTACACGCGGATAGATCCTTTTTGGTGGAAGAAATGCCCGAAGTCGTCGACTGGCTGCATTATAGGTAAGTGAGATTGTCATTCCTCGTCTCCTTGTGAACCTCATATATTTTCAAGGATCGTCGGTAAGTGCTTGTCTTTCAACCTAACAGCCGCACTCTAATCTAGAGGTCAGACGTGTCTTCCATCAAGGTGAGTGTTTCCCCCCATTTACAGTCACATCAATGTCCGACTGCATTCCAGGAATTGTGTCGAAGGTGGTACCCCGGAACACAAGCACCGATGGGAAGTTTGAGTGGAAGACACAGGTTTGTGTCAATACATTGCAGATGGCATCTGGACGTGACCTTTTCTTAGAGCGTTGGAAGATATCAAGGGTTCTATTCGAGGTCATTCTTCTGTCGGTGGCTCGGTCTATGGTCTAACTCTCTCTTTCAGAACTTACTTGGTACAGAAAAAACATATTTCGCGAACCACTATTACACAAATGAGTTTTCTTGTGGTAAAATAATCGCACCTACACGGGAATGTCCATCGACGGCTATCGTTCCAGCCACCAGTACTCCCTGAATCTACTTTTGACCCACGTTGTGCAGCGCAGCCCATTCCTCTTCCAAAATCCCCATGTATATTATGTCTTCCCAATGTCCTTCAGCCCAATTACCTCGCCTCTTTCTTCCCTCCTCTCGAAAACCTCTGGATAATAGAACATTGGTCCACTTTCAACGTCGAGCATGATTTATTCTTACATCTTTTCATACAGTCTCCGGGCGGCAGCATTCCCCTCTAGGACAGACAACGACATGCGTTGTAGCCCGAGGGCGCTGAACGCATGCCCGACTGTGAACGTCGCAGCCTCCGTTCCGTATCCCTTGCCCCAAAACCGCGGATCCAGCGATATTGAGAACTCGCCGTCCCTGTTCTTGAATTCTTCTATCTTTATCCTAACCGTGCAATGCCCAACCTGTGGTCCATTCTTGCGATCGATGATCGTGAACCAGAAGGCAGATTCTTCGGCCAGGCTGCGTAGGGACTCTTTGTACTTCGAAGGGCGGGGAACGACGGGTCCAAACGTCTTGCCTCGTTGCACGGCCACATTGTTTCGTAGATATAAAAGGAGGTCCAGATCGGAATCATCGAAACCTCGAAGGATGAGACGTTCGGTGGTGAACATCGAAAAGATCAGATGGTGAGCCGATGGGCACTAGTGATCATTATATATACATTGCTTACGTGATATATTTTGGTTCTAACCAGTACTACTGAACTTGAAGTAAAGATGATTGGATTGAAGTTGGCTTCGGCAGCCTGGCTTTCCCAATCGTTGAAGGCCACTTGTAATTCTCGCTCACATTCGAAATCGGTTCTACTGAAACGGTTTGAGCATGGAATCAAGAAAATTGCCATAACCGCTTTTTTTCGTCATTTCGCCTTAGACTCTCTGAAGACAACCACGCGACGTAGATGGATTGCACCAATCCAAAGACAACCCCAAAGTCATCAATAGCCACAGAGGCACCGCGTTTCCGGCGGTTTTGTGCAAATGGTGGTGGGATACGAAGCTATGATAAGACACCGGCGTTATCTCCATTGGTACTAACGAGGCGGTGTTCTAGGTGGGCTAGGGAGCCCATTTCCTGGTCTATCTGTATCATCCTGGATTGTCCAGCCGAATCTGGCGGAGACTCTACACCAACTATTGTGCATGCCAGAACAATTCAGCCCAGACCCCGCCACAATCTTGCCTCATGACGATCTGATTGCGTGCAGCGCTTGAGAGAACGATTAAATGGCCTTCCCTTGGGAGGCAAATGATCGCGGAATCACTGTACTCGGCATCTATATACTTACCGGTGATCACTGATCCAGATGTTAGATCTGCCATGTGCATAGGAGACGCTTCTCTTTGTTAACAGCCTTTTCCAAATCAACCATTGCATACACACGATATCATGATCACGGTCTGAAGAATTCTTTTTTTCCTATTTGCTCTCTCATGGTACCCACTAGACCAGTCTTTGGACAGACCCTTGTCTACCTCATTCTCGTCGTCAGACTTGCTCTAACTGCTCTCACAAACGTGACTGTTGATGATGCAGTTTGGACCGGTGCCACGTACCTCCCTTCTCAATCGGCTTGGAGTGAAAATGTTTGCACAGCATGCCTCGAGGCTTGGCCTGAACCGGACCCCTCGAAAGCGTACAACGGCACATGGCACGCCAGCTCCACCTCTCGCTGTACTTCGGCCACTCTGTGCCCAACCATAAACTTCAATTTTACAGGCAAGTTCCTCCCTGTTAAATCGCGAGCTTTCTTCACGTAATGGATCGAAATAGGGAGTGCTCTGTACATATACTTTATCTTAGCAAACAATTCCACAGGTTCGCCCACTAACTTGATTTTCATCCTGGACGACAAAGAGGTCGGAAAATATCTACAACCCCCATCACAAGAGATCGATTACCAGTACAACGTATCAGTCTATGCCGACGACTCCCTAGCTTTAGACGAGCACACAGTGACGATAAAGCCAGATACCTCGACAGGATTGGTGTTGATGGTGTTCGACTACCTGATCTATACGTGGGTCTATCATGTTCTCGTTCTGTGATAGGTAGCCGTCTCACGATCTCGGTAGCACAAATGCGGATAACTCGAGCGCAACAATGTCAACATCTACCACAGCAACCTCTGTCACACTACCGTCACAAACTTATGCAGCCACTCACGAAGCAACTGCACGATCACCTACCAATGCTATTATAGGTGGTGCAGTGGGAGGGATCTCCTTCCTTGTGATGGTATCTGCGACTCTGATATATTATCAGAGAAAGAAGAAACATGGAGGTCAGTCTTCAGCACAACCAGAGACTCAATTGGAACCGTTTGTTGCGTACCACGATGTGAGCATGTCGATTCAATTGCCATTCTGTTGACTCACCTGAATGGATCTGATTTTGCATTCAGCCTGCATCAGGAACTAAAACGGACACGTTAGCTGAAAACCTACCACTGCCTGTTCTACCTCCCTCCACCGCACCTGTCGCATCTGGTAGTGGTAGTATTCCCGGGCCTGATCTGGTCGAACAGGTCGAGCTTCTCTGGAACGAGGTAGCTGGTCTCCGCAATCTGCACAACTGGGACCGAGATACACTGCCCTCACAGCCACCTCCTGAATACCATGCAGGTCAATCTACTGTCTGTAGCCTCCCGGATAGTACGTTGTATCATACGTTACGGCCTTTGGAGCCACCTGTCACGGGAACTGCTCAAAATGTCTCGATCGAAACGCCTGGTCTTGTTACTATGTAATACCACAGCCCTCTGGGCACTCCTGTACCCTTGTATGTTCACTCGTTTTCTCATTACGAAACACAGGTTGTCATATCCTTATGATCACATATAGAATAGTGTATGAAATTGTAGAATTAGAAAATAGGCAGTCATGATGATGTACTAGTTAGAAAAGGTTCTTCGTTTGCACATCGGGTGGAAGCGCATCATGCCCATGATAAAGAAAATTAACGAGTACATACTTAGGCTGCAAGTGATGGGGCCGCTTGCCAAGGAAAGAGCCTCTACGAGTGCTACACATGAGAATTTTTGCCATACGTTCTGTATCAGTCAGTCCCGCTGCGTGCAAAATCATTTCTTCATACACATCCAAGCTATATGATCATGTGAATGAGGTACCAGCCCCACAAGATCCTGGTAAGTTGATGCATAATCCCTTACATGTTAATGCATCATTGTAGTCATCCCGTCATTAGAATTCCCACTGCAGAACTTACTTGGGCTGTTCATTCCCTCATACTCGACGTCTTCACCGTCCGTGCTTCTGGGCCCGTCTCCCATGTTTAGGGTATTGCACGGGTGCAGGTATGACACCCCTACCCGCACCCGCACCCGCACGGCGGGTGTGCGACCCAAAAGTCATCGTCATCGTCATGTCGTTGTCGTGTGACGTTGTCTTGTTGTTTTCATCTTCGTCTCGTTGTCGTTCCCCTCGTCGTCGCGTCGTTCGTCTCCCTGCAGTGGGGTTCCTCGTTGTTGTGTAATATTCGTTGTCCCCTCTGCCGTGGTGTCATTGAGTCGTCGTCGTCGTCATCCTCTCTAGGGTTTTGCACGGGTACAAGTTACCCGTGCGGGTCGCGCGTACGGGTGCAGGTTGGACTGCCGTTGAAGCCCGCAGTACCCAATAAGTACCCGCCCCATGCCGTCGCGGCATTTGTTGCGTCGTCATCGTCGCTTTGTGGCACGGTGTCGTGCGTCAAGAAAGACGACAATATTGAATGTCGAGTCGCGGCTGAAGGAGGCATGCGTGATCCTCGCGGATACAGTAATCCAACACCAATCAATTGGGCACATATTCCCGCAAAGTCGAAGTCGCACCTGAGCATGAGACACGCGAGATTCAGTAGTGGGTACGTCCTCGACCTCAACATAGCGTACCCCATCACTCGCTTGAAGCGGGAGATCCAGATCTGACGAAAGTAATCAACACAAAGATCAAGAAAGAGTTGAACGGGCACACCATGACTTTCGGACATAGTATTTGAGACGTTGGACGATCGATAAGAGGGAAATTTATGGTCTGTGCTGGCAGGACGGGGGTGCGCGGCAGTCGCCACACGTTGTCATTGGTGCCGGAATGGGCAGTGACGAGGGGGGGGCGTGAGTGTGAGCGTCGTTGTGTCGTCATTGTGAGTGAGGATCCGTCCGTCCGTCCGAGTCGTCGCGTCGTGTTGTCGTCGTCGACGTTGCGCGTGAGGGTGCGTGCGTGCATGCGTTGTTGTTGTTGCAGATGAAGAGGTGTGATGCGCGTCGTCGTCGTCGTCGTCATAGCGTGGGTGAGGGAGAGAGGGAGAGGGAGAGTGGCGGGAACGCACCTCGTCGCCGCGTTCGTCGTCACGTCAGTGCCCCACAGGATCCGTCCGTCTCCCTCGTCCTCGTGTCGCCGTTACGTCGCCATTGGAGTTGTCGACGTTGCACCATTGCGTCGTCGTTTGTCGTTGCGCGCGAGGAGGCGTGTGTGGATGCGTCGTCGTTGTCGATGTGAGGGTGCGTGCGTGTGCACGCGTCCGAGTCGTTGTGTCGATGAGGGGATAAGCGTGCGTGCATCATCATCGCCGTTTGCGTCGTCGTCGCATAGTCGTCGTCCGCGCCACGCAGGACCCGCGGGAAAACCCGCCATGGGCCAGCGCGCGGATACCCGTGCGGTCGCCGACGACGACGACTCGACGTTCTCACCAACAACGTAACTTACACCTTCCGGCAGCACAATTGCGCAAAGAGTTAGAAATTATGCACCGTGAGATTCCATGTCGAAGACGTCATATATGTAATGGAGGGAAGATGACCGCGATCGAGAATAGGAGGTTGGCGGCACTATATAGCTAGGCTGTAGTATACATCCAACACAGTTCAAATTGCCCAATGAAGAGGTCAGACAGAAATGGCCCCCATGGATAAACCTAGACCCTAAAAGGGTCCAGGAATGGTGACTAGCGTTGTGGCGTCGCTCGTTGCCTTCACATGCCTCATCCACTGTGGTCAGAAGCACTGCTGGAGGGGCCGTGTTTCCGGCGTTTTTGTGAACATGGGTGAACCTGTGACATAAGACACTGGCGTTTTATGTCTCCATTGGTACCTCGGACGAGGCGTTACTTTGGCCCGGGGTGGGTTAGGGAGCACATTTCCTGGTCTATCTATATCATCCTGCCAGTGGATTATCCAGCTGAGTCTGGAAGAGACTCTACATCAACTATTTTACACGCCAGAAAAATCCACACTGGACCCCCACGACGATCCTTGCCTCATGGTTCGGGGGCCTGAGAAAATGATTAAACGGTCTTTCCTTGAGAGGCAAATGATCGCGGGATCACTGGAAATACTCGGCATCTACATATTTACCGGTGATCACTGGCACTGATCCAGATCATGTTAGATCTGCCATGTGCATAGGAAAACGCTTCTCTTCGTTAACAGCCTTTTCCAAACTAACCATTGCACACACACGATATCATGATCACGGTCTGAAGAATTCTTTCTTTCCCATTTGCTCTCTCATGACACCCACTACTAGATCTATCTTTGGACAGACCCTTGTCTACCTCATTCTCGTCGTCAGACTTGCTCTAGCTGCTCTCACAAACGTGACTATTGATGATGCCGTTTGGACTGGTGCCACGCAGCTGCCACAGTACCTCCCTTCTCAATCGGCTTGGGATGAAAATAATTGCACAGCATGCCTCCAGGCTTGGTCTGAACCGGACCCCTCGAAAGCGTACAACCACACATGGCACGCCGCCAACTCCACCTATCACTGTACTTCAGCCACTCCGTGTCCAACCATAAAATTCACTTTTACAGGCAAGTTCTTCCCTGTTCAGTCGCGAGCTTTCTTCACGTGATGAATCGAAATAGGGAGTGCTTTGTACATATATTTTATTCTATCAAACGACGCCACAAATTGGCCCACTAAGTTGATTTTCATTCTGGACGGCAAAGAGGTCAGCAAATATCAATATCAACAACCCCCATCACAAGAGATCGATTACCAGTACAACGTATCAGTCTATTCCGACGACTCCTTAGCTTTAGACAAGCACACAGTAACGATAAAGCCAGATACTTCGACAGGACCGGTGTTGATGTTGTTCGACTACCTGGTCTATACGTGGGTCTATCATACTCTTGTTCTGTGATAGGTCGTCGTCTCACGATCTTGGTAGCACAGAAGCGGATAACTCGAATACCTCTAGTACTTCTCCCTCCCAAACTTCTTGCTCGCCGTCAGCGCCGACCTCTCCAGGAGCGCCCAGCGCGCCCTCAGGAACACAAAGCGCCACAGGAACATTAGACACTGTTCCAAGATCAAATATCGCCGCGATTGTCGGTGGCACACTAGGTGGAGTTGCTGCTCTTGTACTCGCAGCCTTCTCCCTGTTGTGCTACTGGAGACACAAAAAACGTCGTTATCGGTTACCAGAGAGTAGGAAGGTTGAGGCAGTGTTCGGGTCCTTGGTTTCACTTGAGACAGTTCCCGAAGACAACATACACTCTTGGGTATGCGATGCTCTTTTCCCGGGTATATCCTCGCTAATTCGATTTTACTGGTCAGCTTTATTCAAGAGGGCAAGCAGATGCTTCGTCAGTGGCGTCTCGGTCCGTAAGCCCGCCGGTCTCTATCGATCCACCCTCTACCGCCACACTTGGAAATCATACCTCTAGCCTGAGTCTTCTGGACCAGGTTGAACGGCTGAGACATGAGGTGTCTCGTCTACTGTATTTACGTAACCAAAACCCCTTTGAGGAAAAGAGGCGTGGTTTTTGAGAAGCTATTAGTTTGCACTAATTATGAGACAGATTAAATTATCGACTTGAAATGTACAACATACAGGGGAGAACCCGTAGGGATTTGGTATCACTTTGGATATGTAGTTATTTGTTACCATCATTACCCCAACTTGAATCGACTGGATCGACTGGTTAGTCAGTGCGACATAAAAGAACGACTCACGGGGTCATCGATGCTGGGCCGGTGCCAATGATTTCAGTCTTCTTTACCAAAACCTGGTCCGCCTGGAGCATGGCCCACAAGGCAGTGAATCACTGGGTGATCAATCAATCGCGGCAGTGCTGTGTGCACGCAATGCTAGCTAAATAGCGATTTCCTAACAGGATCATTCTGGCACTGTTAGATGGCCATCAGGCACTTTATCGATCGTCAACTGTGGCTGTGCCAAATTACTGCCAATCACAGCCAGCGGATCCATCCATTGCATTTTCCCTCGCCCCTGATGCATCACTCATTGGGGCCGACTCGTAACGAAGTACCAGAAATGGGCAACCTAGAGGCACTTGAATTGTTGGAGCACAGCCATCTGATACTTACGATTAGGGATATACGCTACACATTTCTCTTTCTGGTCATCACATGCGCCACTCTCTTCCGAATTCCAGTCTCGTAAGTACCGCATCAACTAGAGCCTAGAGGTAAGCTATTCTGCTATTAACTTCGTATCTCTAAATTCCTTACTTACCTGTACAGTTTCATTCCCTCAGTACAGAGTCCGTTCCTCGCTTACGCCAATAGAAATGCTCATCAACATAAATATCACCTGCTCAGGAAGGGGCACACACATGTTGGCTTCAGAGCATAGTGACAAAAAAATTCCGCGAGCTATTCTAATTGTCAATGATGCCCTGTAGTATCAACAAAATTTTAACACAGCAGGTGGTCACAAGATTCGCAGCACAGGCCTAAGTGTTCTTCAAACACGGTCGCTGGTACATGTTTCAGAGCATAATTTACCCATGTAGGTGTAAGAATTCACTCGGGCCACTGCCGAATTTCTAGCAGGGAAGTCCAGTGCCAGATTATGCAGGTTCGTCATCAAGCGTCAACCAAGGCTACGTACATGGCACCGATCACTACAGGCAGGGTGTTTCAACACACCTTGAAAAATCACTGCAGATTCTCGATCAGATGCATGGCCCCTTCGGTGACAGAGTGCGAATATTTCCGGAGGTCTCTCAAAGTCCACTTCTCAGCGTATAGCTAAGTAACGAGCTGTCAAACTTGCATCCGGTGATCTACTATTTCACAGTGGGATACCGCGAAGTGCCGAGTGGAACAATTAATTATGCATATACACCCCCGTGTTTCCTTGCTTGCTGCTTACCCTCACCCATGACACCATTTAGACCGTTCTCCGTACGGATCCAGGTGTATTTCGCTCTTTTGGCCACCTTCGCTCTCGCAGCTCTTCAAAATGTAACTGTTGATGATGCAGTTTCGACTGGCACGGTAGTACCCCAATACTATCCTCCATCAAATTGGAGTACTAGGGGAAACGTCTGCCCGCAGTGTCACATTCCGAAGCCAGATTACTACCGGGTATATAACGGCACATGGCACGAACTGAGCATCGACCCGCCTGCCTCTGGCACTGTGCAAAATCAACCATCAATCGAGCTCACATTCACAGGTGCGCCCTTGAATACTTCAAACCCGAGTTCTCGAGTTCCCCTGACGCTTGACTGATATGGCAGGAAGCGCGCTATATCTATTCTGCATTGTTCCAAACAACGCTACTCTTGAATGGTTGGTTCGGCGGACGTTAGTTTCCTTCGTGCTAGATGACGTTTTTGTGGGCTCGTACCAAAGTGCGCCAGACAACACGACCGACGATCTCTACCGATATGACGTGCCGATTTATGCCAACGATGATTTACCTCTCAGTTGGCATAATATGACAGTACTAGCCTCCACCGAGTTAGGATCGTCTATATTGATTTTCTTCGATTATTTCATTTATAGGTATGTCTACTTTGGTTGGTCATACTAGTAAACTGGACTCAATGACACGGGCGGTCCTGTCAGCACGGATACGACCTCAATCCCAGTCTCAACATCTACCACATCTACCACATCCACCACGGCAACCTCTGTCACACCACCTAGCACACCACCATCACAAACTTTCGCAGCCAATCAGGGAGCAACTGCACGGTCACCTAGTACCGAAGTCATTGTAGGTGGTGCGGTGGGAGGGATCTCCTTCCTCGTGATGGTGTCCGCCACTCTGATATGTTATCGGAGAAAGAAGAAGTACGGAAGTCAGTCTTCAGCGCGACCAGGGACTCAAATGGAACCATTTGTTGCGTACCCCGAGGTGAGCATGTCGAATTACCGTTCTGTTGACTCACCTGAATGGATCCGATTTTGAGTTCAGCCTGCACCACGAAGTAAAACGGGCATGTCATCTACAAACCTACAACTGCCTGTTCGACCTCCCTCCACCGCGCCGTCTACTAGTAGTAGTGTTGATCTTGTCGAACAGGTCGAGCTTCTCAGAAACGAGGTAGCTCGTCTCTGCAATCTGCACAGCTCGGACCAAAATATCGCTACGTTTCCCTCACATCCACCTCCTGAATATACAGGTTGATCTACTGTCGGCAGTCCTCCCGACGTACAGTTATTGCGTTTTTGTCATTTACCTACTATTATATGACCTCAGGATCTCGTAAAATTTCTTGACAGGGTACTGATAAATATATCATCTGCTTGATTTCAAAAGGACAGGAACACACGATCGACCCGGGCCAGTCACTATCATAGTGGCTGTCCGCCTATGGTATTTCAAACAAACACCACTAAGCACTGGTATGTGATTTTGATTGGCACAGAAGACGACCGGAAGGATAATTATTGCCCATGTTGACTGTATTCCAAGGAACATACCA
>JBBPPA010001049.1:0-14784 GCA_038091735.1 Leccinum pellstonianum
CTCTTTCCTTTTTGCTCTGCCACCACCACCCGTCGTCCTTCCCCTTTTGCTTCGTCTCCCTTCCCTCGTGCTTTTCTTTTGCCCACCAAAACTTCTTCTTCACTGACTTGACGGCCTTGTAGGCCTTGCGAAGAGTCAACAGAAAACGAATGTTCGAGGATAGGGACATCGTGCTCGTCCTCTGAGTTGTCAGCGATGTCTGTTGGGCTGTCCTTTGTGCGGCTGCGTTTGCGTTCTCGAAAGGCGATGAATTTCTTCTGGCGCTTGCTTAGCTTCGCTGTAGAGGCCATGGTTCACAAATTGAGTAAGAGCCGCGGCGTCCGGGTAACTAGATTGCCGGTGACGCGGTGACGTTCTACTTCCGTACTCTCAACTCGAATGGATAAAAATCAGACAATTGCAAAATGATAATGATCGTCCTATACTTTTATTCAAAGACTCAAAAACGCCTTGGCTCTTGTCCTTCTTGCAAGTAAAGCTGCTGATAGGATAATCGACAATGCGCTTTCAATAGTTAAATTGCCCGCCTCGATAAACAGCGACCAGCAATCAAGCTGGTCGAGGACTACTAATACATAAATATGTTAACTACCCCGTTAGTACCCAGCCTGTAGTTGCAGTCGCAGATATACCTTGCAAGAAAATCTTGGTTCAGCCAAGCGTCAGACCATTAACGCCTTCACCAGCGCCTTCAACATCCCTCTCCTCTCCGTCCAACCCTCGTCTATGCCTCAGAATCGGACGCAATATCGGACTTGCAAGTCCTAGCGTGGGTCGAAGAATGGGACTTGAAGATACGCTCATCGACCCGATTCGAGAATTTGAATAAACAGGGAACGGATATCCGGTAATTGTCGGTGATGACGTCGCCGAACTCGACGCCGGCGGGGGGATGGACAAGGGGATGGGGAGCGAAGGTCTCCCATTCGGAGTTCGAGGATAGGATAGCGATGGGTGAGATTCTCGTAAATAAGATATTGAGGGGGAGACCGCTCTTCGTTTCGCGGCGGTAGGGTATGGGTCATACCGATCGTCAACTGTCGGAGTGCACGTGTGAACCGGGTGGTCGTCTCTCATAGGGACACTCACATTTCCGTTTATTTGAGCGGACTGCGCTGGTGGTTGGAGGTGGGGTGTATCGCCACTGCACCGAGGCTGGTGTTGAGGTTATCGACGGCGACGCCAAGGGCTAATAATAAAAAGAACATGAGCCCAGTGGAAGCACAAGGGACATGAGGCCATACAGCATCCACATCCATCGCCACTACCATGGGGCTCCCCATTAGGGACGTAGGGGGATCATCTCCATTCACACTATGCGAGGGGGTACAGGGTTTCGCAGCCATGTGTTCGCCTTGGGGGTCGAGTAACAATATTGCATCGACGTCGTCGTCATCATCATCACTTGGCGACCCCTCCCTGTGTACCTCTTCGTCACCGACTTCTTCTGGATACCGCCCCCTATCAGACGGTGCGCGTGGCGTACGAGGTTGTAATGGAAGGTCAGAACAGGATGCTAAGAGACGCTGAAATGCAGCTTCAGACTTGACTTCATCGTCTTCTGGGTGAGCCTCGGCCAATAAGTTCAGTATCCTTGGAGGTTTCAGCTTTGGGACGATGGGGAGAATGCGGTGAGGTTCGTACTAAGCGGCCGCATACGACGATACTACTCACCGGATAGGAGAGGCGTCTTGAGCTGACTGCAATAGGGCTGAACAATGATTCATTCTCAAGCACACTCATATGTCGATTAGATGGTGGAGTGGAGGGGCCTGTGGCACTATAGTTGCGGACATCTTCTGTTTCATTTTCGCCTGGCATGACAATGGGAGGTGTTGGATTGCCCGAGCTACTTGATGGTGAACTTTCCGTGTACATGCGTTCTCTGTCGCTCTCTGATTCCTCTCCGTTGGTGCTTTCGCGCCTATTCGAAGGTATAGTGAAAGATATGGCAAGCGGACTGAAGATGCGCTTTTCTGCATAGTAACTGGATGACCTTGAAAGCAAAGACGGGCGACGGAAGCGGAGAAACAATGGACTTGCGGGTGCATCATCTACACCTGGGAGCAAAGGGGCGTTCGTTTTGTTGGAGGGCAAGGCAAATTCCTCAGAAGACGAAGGGAATGAGAGGCGGTGAGGAGATCCAGACATGGAAGGGAGGTGCACAAAGACAATCTTGGTGGGTGGTCATCCAAGTTGGGCCGGGCCACAAGGTGACGGTGCGCATAGCTATAGGAGTTCTCTCATGCTGATTCACTCAGTCACACCATCTAGCCGATCACTGCGTTTTGCGGGTGGAGAACACGACCTGTACTACATACGACGTGATGTGCAATGGATCACCATAAAGGGACTATTCACGAGACTATTATCTGGGTAATGATTATCAAAACAGTTCCTGTGACATCCACGTTCAAGTAATACACTAGCGTACGCATCAAGCCGAAGGCCAAAGGAGGTAAGCCGCATAAGACGCGCTCCCAAGGAGCCCTGCCGAGAAATCAGTGAAACTGCTAGCGACGGGTGACGGAGTCGCTTACCCAACATCGACAGGTTTCCAATGACAACACCAGGTAATCTCTGTGTGCTTAGTGAGTCGAAAAGACGAGCTGCAGTGCTGACTTGCTTACGCTTCCGGGATTGCCCGAGTTGTAACCAATGGTGTAAATGATGCGTCCCAGGACAAACGATCCGCACATCATAGCAGCAGCATGAGGGCATTTCAAACCAAATACCAGCGTGCTGCACGGTGCCACATGAGCGGAAATGGAGAGAAAGGATGATGAAGTCGGGCTCACGATATGGTGACGATGGGCGCAAGCTCGAGCGTGTTCTGATGGGATCCTGAAGAGACATGACGAATCAACGTGCTGGGATAATTGCAAGACGCAAGACACGTACGCTGGACGCAGTTGAACTTCAAGGCTTCTGGATTAGCCTTGACCTCTGTTTGCTCAGCATATACTATGCACAGTTCGTCAGACGAAGGTCAGAACAAATCGGGTGATTGATACGCACGCTGTGGGTATGCGATGCCAGCCTGTTTACGGGCCTTGCCTACGAGGAACGTCTGCCACATGAGGACCCATCCCAGCGAGACGATGGATGCGGGAACATAGCCGAAACTAGAGAAAAGGGATGGGTGTGAATAATCAACCGGGAGAAGGCAGGGACGAACCCGTTTGGAAGGACAATTTGAGTGGACATATTGGATGAAGGAAGAGAAGTTTACTGTGGAAATGTTCTTGCTGAGACACTCTTTTATACTATGATGTATAAAACACACGTCAGCTATCAGGAATATTTGTGCGACGCGGCATCTTCGAACGGAGTCACGGGGGACGCGAATTACGTTCCGGATGATCAATAATTTATTATGTAAAATAAAAAATAAACTTTTGATCACGTGATGAATCAATTCAATCGATGCCCTGATCGTGCACAGTCCCAGCACAGCGACATGACCAAACGCTCTGCCACAGACCCTTCATCCGATGGCCCGGTCAACGCAAAGAATCCCCGAGGCTCGGAAAAGCGCGACGTCCAGTCCATCGACGACATCGGCGAGTTTGAAGATGCATGGGAGGACGAGATTGAGTCCGATGAGGACGTCGTAGATGCTGATGCTCCGGACGGTACGACCAAGAGCACACATTATCCTGTACCATCCAACTTTGTGACATCGCGTAATTTTTATCAGGAATGGACGTTGATCAGGTTCTTCCCGCTGTAGAAGAGTCTGAGGAGCAACCACCGCCTCTCCAGACGTTCATACCTGGCACGCACGCTCTCGCACAGGACGAAATACTAGAGCCCGATGAATCAGTCTACGTCATGCGCCATTCAATGGATGTCACCTGGTCATGCCTGTCTTTCGATGTCTTACGCGACAACCTTGGTGATGAACGGCAGAAATACCCTGCGACCACCTATGTCGTCGCTGGAACACAGGCTACCAGAGCTGACCAAAACGAGCTATCAGTTTTCAAGATGAGCTGCTTACACCGTACTCAAAAAGAGGGAGGTTCGTCGTCAGGACCAGAGATTCAATACAACTCGTCTGACTGTGATGATCGCAGACGACGATGAGGACGAAGACGAGGACGAGGACGCCCTCGACGAAGATGCCGTTCTCGAGTTTCGCTCCGTACCACACAGCGGCGGTGTCAATCGTGTCCGTGCCCAGCCCCTTCCACCCTCCACGCCCCTGGTTCCCGTTTCGCAGCCATATTACACTGCAACCTGGGCCGAAACTGGCAAGGTTTACATATGGGACATCAGACCTCTCATAGAGTCGCTCGATGTGCCTGGTTACTCTTGGGAAAAATCGCGGACAAACAGACCCACCTTTACGATTGATTCACATGGACGTGCCGAAGGGTTCGCTATGGACTGGGCCGCGTCAGCAGCGACAAACCCGTCAGCACTCCGGCTACTCACGGGAGACGTTCATTCAAAAATATACCTCACCACTTCGACGCCCTCAGGGTTCAACCCTCTCGCCCAGCCTTTCAAGTCTCATACGTCTAGTATCGAGGATATTCAATGGAGCCCTTCAGAACCTACTGTCTTTGCGTCATGTTCCGCGGATCATAGCATTCAAATATGGGACGTCCGCAGTAAAGGACGACGAAGTGTTACCGGCATTGACCCTGCGCACGAGAGCGACGTAAACGTGATCAGCTGGAACAAGAATACAAATTATTTGTTAATCAGTGGCGGCGATGACGGCGCCATCAAAGTGTGGGACCTGCGGAATGTCAGCAAGCCAGGGTGAGTAGTAAGCCCCCTCTGATATTCAGTGCAAGAGCTGACTCAGGTTTTTCACTTGGTAACTTAGCTCGCCTCGAGGGGTCCCCACACCCGTTGCCGGGTTTACGTGGCATAACAGCCCTATCACATCGATCGAGTGGCATCCAACGGAGGACTCGATATTTGCCGCATCAGGTGCCGACGATCAGGTCACGCTTTGGGACTTGGGAGTTGAACAAGATGACGAGGAAGTTGGTTCGTCGATGAATGAAACGCAGGAAGGTGGCCGGGAAGTCCCACCTCAATTACTCTTCGTGCATCAGGGTCAGAGGGACGTGAAAGAAATTCATTGGCACCCTCAGATTCCCGGAACAGTTATCAGCACGGCATTAGATGGGTTCAACATCTTTAAAACTATCTCAGTATAGAAATGTTCATTGGAAGAAGAAAAGTATCTAGCCGAAGCTTGAATAATGACGATGAACTGGACAGTGAGCAGGGATCGTTGCATCTATTCATTCTGAGACTGGTATTACCATATCACACTTGCCAACCGGAAAGAACGAAGCAATGTCCAGGATCCTCATCTTAGTAATTAGTACAAGCCGACTCTGTTGTTTCCCTTTGGCGCACGTATCTGCTGAGAGTTAGCTCGAGGGCATCCTGCAAAGACGTTACCACTCACTTTCGTGATGTTTTTGTGCAGGATATCCGTCATCACAGCGTAAATATTTCTGAGATCAATGAGGTTCTGGCGTGCAAAGTAAATTTGCTTCTCGTCATGTTCTTTCAAGGAAATCTATGTCCAGGTAAGCGCAGAGTCGCAAAAGAGAGGTATTCGAGAATTTACTGTATAGTCCTCGACGTTGGGATATTTGATAAGCTTCGAGCATATCTTAGCTCGGGCTAAGACGTTTGTTCTAACGCTGTCACGGATGTTGTAGGCACTCTCTTGGGAGCGGAGTAGCTCATTGAGGACCTCTAGAACAGTATTTTAGGATATTTATCGGCATCGCTCGTGGCCAACCTACCCTCTTGGATCTGGACACCTATCAAACATCTAGTCGGTCAGTGCTACCAAAAGGGAATATCTTGTACACACCAAAATTATCGCCACTGAGACGAGCAGGGTTAGAGCCAACAGAGGTCATGTAATGTGCAAACTTACTCTTCTATCCTGAGATGAAATATCAATCAGTATATTACCGCGCACTAGGTATATTCAAACACACTTTGGCATCGTTAAGTTAACCCATAACTTGACCTTGTCCTATACCCATCTGAGTATCTTGTAAGAAGATGCGGCTAAACTGACTCACGCATGAATCAGAGAGCTGTGCACACTCCGACTTGATAGTTTCCTGCAGCTTCCAAACATGCTTATTGGCGAGGACAAGTTCAGGATATCTTGCGTTTATGATGTCGTTCGCTGACGTCACAACGCCGTCTTCTCCACGTTTCCGCTTCGAGGAAGGGCCATTGGCATCAGGAACACCGGGCGGTGGATACACGCGCGCATCCGTAGATGCAGGGGCCTGTGAGATGTTGTAGGGCGAATCTAAATTGGTGGTGGTCTCGATGATGGCCGAGAGCTCGCTGTACTGGGTCAATCATAACACCAAAGCATTATCGTGATAGTTCGTACATTGTCTAGACAGCAGTGAGTAACATGGGCAATGCTGTATACAACGCGCTTACCTTGGTTGGGAAGATGCGAAAGACAATTTCTTCTGCGGCGGTAGAAACGCCCGCTCGGAAAACCTGGTATATGCGTCAGTGTACCGAAGAGTAACAAATAAGAAATACTCGCTTCTAGTTTTTCTGTAATCTCTTTCGACATGGATATGGACATGATGGTGAGAGTGAGCGGATAGAAACCGAAAAGACGCGCGTGCTGGCGGCAAATGGATGCAATTACCTCATCAGGACATTCAATACATTGCCGGTGTGGGGTAACTTTTGTCCGCAACCACACCACAGCTCCACTTCAACATGAGCAATCAGGTAGTTCATTGTTCGCTCTTGGTGCCACTTGCGGTGCTCATACATCTTCTTTCGTCAGGAGGAGACCGACGTGATCTCGACGCTCACAGGCTTCTCGCTCAACAGCGTCCTCCAAGGCTTGTCACTGCCGACGGGCTCCGGCCTCAGCAGTAGTCTTGGAATCAGCGGAGTGCCTGCGTTGGAAGCCTCACAAATTTACAACGACAAATGGGACGAAGACGAAGAAGCGGTCGGCGCGGACCAAGGGGAGGATTACGAGGACGAAGTCGACAGGGAACTTGAGAATGAGTCTGTGGCTGGTGACGTCGTCAAAGTCGAGGCTCAGTCTCCCCTGTCGATGCGGCCCAAGGAGAAACGTGTGCGAATCGTGAAGCGGCTCATCGAGAGACCAAGGACAGTCTACGAGCGGTTCCCTTGCTTTGAGAAGAACAAGGTTCTTGATTTTTCCGACTTGTTCAAAGGGTATACAGGAAAAAAGTCTAGGATAACAAAGCGGCCCCTCACTGGTAAGTGAGGCTTCCTCTTTATGACCATTGTTAACTTTGCTCAGCCGAAAGCATCTATCCACGCAAGAGAGACGTGCCTCGAGGCTTCCTTGAGGCTGTTGCAGGCGATGCTCAACGTCAAAACGAAAGCAAACGCGTGGAAGAGGTTGTTTCAGCCGGGAGCATCGAAAATGATCTGGTCAAAGCTATCGAGGTGACGACAGCATCGCTTCTACTCTCAGGGGGGGTTGCTTATGTGTCCTAGGACCGGGAGCATTCGTCACTCCCTATAACGCTTCCTCTGCACGACAGAAGTTTTGACCTCGTGCTGTTGTCAAATTGGGAAGAGGATATCGTATACGGACCCAGCAAGATCACACGAGTTCCAACCCAAGAATCAGACGACTTGACTCTTCCAGCGAACAAATCCCTCGAATCGGGTGCGTGGACCCAGAGTATCATATGGGGCCCCGGAGCCCCTTTCCGTGACTTTACACTCTTGGAATTGAACGAGGATGATCTCGTGACCGAGGAACGTCCAGCGAGTATGTCTTGACCAATGTTGCTGGCAAATTAGGCACTCAATTTTTTTTTCAGCCGTAGAGACAGTAAGACCACGGAGAAGGTTGAGAACGGATAATCCACAGTCTCGCGATAAATTCAATATTTCCAATGACCACATGTACGAAGTTGCCAAGGAAGGTGGCAGGCATCGCGTCCGTCAAACATTTGGTCAACTGGTTGTCGAACATGCATATCCTGCACAGAAACTACAATTACCATTCGTGAGTTTTTCAATACTCTGCTTAGCATATATTTGACACCATTGCCCTCAGTTCAAGACCCGGCTTTCCAAACAAGAAGCACGCTCCTTCCACCGGCCGGCCTTGCAGTTCCCTACCAATATCGAACTCCGCTTCAGTAAGGTGCGAACTGCGAAGAAGAAAAAGGATAAAGCAGGGCGAAAGATTGGGAAAGGCGGTAACATTGGCGAAGGACTACACAGGACTAGCGATTTGACGCTCAAGGATACCAGCAATTTTGTCCTTTGGGAATACTCTGTGCGTCTTGCAGAAGCCGGCTCTCCTAGGTCGAGTCCGTGCTCACCATATTGCAGGAGGAACATCCTCCCATTATTCCAAATTTTGGCATGGGAAGTATTCTTGTCAACTATTATCGCAAAAAAGACGAGAAAGATGATTATATGCCAAGGGTAAGTTTTGGCTGATCACAACGTGCCATAAACAGGGATAACCCTCCCCAGTTGGACCTTGGTGTCCCATTTGTACTCGAGCCACAGGACGAGTCACCGTTCATGAAGTTTGGCTATGTCTATCCCGGTCAAACCTTTCCCGCTCTTTACAACAACCTCGTGCGTGCGCCGCTGTTCCGCCACAAACCCTATCCTACCGATTTCCTTGCTGTGAGGTACGAACTCCGTAACTTCAGATCTAGTTGCGGTCATGGAATAATTATCAGGAGCACAACGAAAGGAGACACGAAATATTACCTGCGAGAGATCAAAAACATCTTTGTGATTGGACAGACGTATCCCGTGACAGAGGTTCCAGGTCCTCACTCACGAAAAATAACGAATACTATCAAATACAGGCTTCAGATCATCGCATTCAAGCTCCTTAAAAAGAGTACTGAAGAGCGTCTCAAAATATCGCGTCTAATGAAGTACTTTCCCGATCAGAACGAACTTCAGATGCGGCAACGACTCAAAGAATTCATGGAGTACCACCGCCGAGGACCACATCAAGGTTTCTGGCGCCTCAAGGCTACTGTCACCGTCCCGAGCGATACGGACATGCTCAAGATGGTCGGACCGGAACAGGTCGTTCTCATGGAAAGCATGCAAGTCGGGCAACGTCACTTGCAGGACTCAGGGTACTCGCAGACAGCCGAACAAACGGAGGATGACGAGGGTGAATCGAAGCTTTCGATAGAGCAACAGCTTGCTCCATGGATCACAACCAAAAACTTTTTGTTTGCTACACAAGCCAAGGCCATGCTTCGGCTGCACGGCGAGGGCGATCCAAGCGGAAGAGGCGAAGCATTCAGCTTCATTCGTATATCCATGAAGGACATCTTTGTGAAAGCCGGTGAGGACTATGAGCAAAAGCTTGGTACGTCGATCGTTTCCTGCCATAGTTTACCGTTGAGCAGACTTTAGCCGAAGCCGAAAACCGGCCCAAATCTGCTCACAGGTACAATGTCGCCGAACAACAGCAGATCTACAAGTCCGAGATCGAGAGGATATGGAAGGCGCAGTTCGACTCGCTGAGCCGCAAGGACGAGCCGGAGCTGACGCCCGAGGATGAAGCGCCGCCGCCACCACCACTACCGCTACCGCCTGTTCTCGACATCAAAAAGGTCGCACAGAGGCAGGGGTCGATGAGAATGGACACTCCGCTTTCGCCTGCCATGTCGCCTGCTCCCGGGCGTCCTGGTTCCCCCGCGTATAGTCGGGGATCGTCGTTGGACCGGGACCGCGAAATGAGCCTCGGTCCAGAGAGTAGCCGCAAGGTGTTGCGAATAAAGCGTTTGGTTGGTTCAACACACACAGCCCTGTTTCACCGAGAACCTCGGGGTTCATTGTTCTTTTTCTCCAGGTCGACGACGAATGGCAAATGGAAATCATCCGTGATCCGGCCGTTATTCGCGCCTATATCCGTGCACGACAGCTGATTGAGGAAGAAACGACGCTGGCCGATAACCTTGCGCCGACGGGGGACGCGGATACGGACAAGCGGTACAAGAAACGGTGCGTTCCCGCCCTCCACATACACTTGTTGTCACGGATGTTTCCTGACGATTCTGTTGTAGGTTGGAAGAGCGTATTGCGAGGATGAAGAAGAACCAGGAGCGGCGGCTGCACCGCAAGAACGCCAAGATCGTCAAGGAGGGAGGGACCCCGATGCAGCTCAGCCGGCCGCTGAAACCGGATACGACGGTAAATTCAAGATCTACGGTTCCTCCTGTGCGTGCTCACTTGCCTTGCCTTTTAGCGGCGTTGTGGCCACTGTGGTCAAATGGGACACATGAGTGCGTCACCTCTTTTTGCCTCCTCGGAGAATGACGTGACGTGATCTTGGCAGAGACGAACCGCAAGTGTCCTCGGTGGGCAGAGTTCAACAGCGGTGCGCCACCTGTTCCTTCGACGCCGTCTGGTGCAAGTCCGCCGCCCGCGACCCCAGGCCCATCGGCTTTCGGTGGGTTCAACAAACCGTCGCAAAGCGCATCTTTTACTTTCAACGCTGCCGTTCCGTCGCCTCTCGCGACGAGCCCTCCGCTGTCGGCCATGGAAGACATCGATCCTGCATTATTGACACCATCGAGCGCTACCGCTCCCAAGCTCAAACTCACGCTGAAGCGCACCTAGTTTATTCGTCTGTTGCTTTATAGACATAACGCATGTTTAAGCTTCAAGCTCGAGTTAAATACGAATACAGCACGAAATATGAGACAAAAAGCAATCAAGCGGCAGCCATCTCGACATCTACTGAGTGACTGCGTGCAAACGGCTGAGGAGATTCAGGGCTGGGGGATCCGAAACGACTCTTGTAATCTTGGTTGATAGTGATGAGCATATGCCGGATGAGTTCGGCATGTCGCCTCCTCTCCTCTACGGGAATGTCATTCTGGAAATGAGCGAGCTCGATCTTGTCCACCTTGTTGGCAAGCTCGTCATTTTCAAACACTTTTGCGTGAGCGGGTACGGGGGAAGAGTGCGTCGAGCTAGGAGTGGTTCCACGGGAGGTGTCAGGCGAACGTGGGGCCGAGATCGGGGGTGATGGGGAACGATACATCTCAGTGATGGGGGGCAGCCTGAGTGGACCTGCATCTGGTTTGATCGAGGGGAGCTTAAGCTCGGAATCGTCAGGTAAGAGGTGACGATAGAGGGTACCCGATGACGCAAGCGAGTCGGAAACGCTTGCGGAGGATGCCAAGGAATCAAGGTTGGCAGGCGGTGCGCAGTTATCGTCCGCGGAGTGATTGAGTTCGGGATCTTTGACAGATCCAGGGGCAGACTTGAGTGTGTTCATGATGGTGTGCACGGGCCTGCGAAGGTAGTCTGGCGCAGCCAGTTGGACGGGAGGGGCGACGCCGCGGTGAACACGAACGTAATCGAAATGAGCAAGCGATTCCGAGATGGAGGAGTGATGAGGGGGCGTCGCATTGGAAGGGGTGGAACTGGAAGAATGGGGTGAGGTAGGATCGAGGGGCGGAGTGGGATGGAGACGGCTATCGGGGGAAGCCGAGGGGTAGAGGGAGGGGGTGTAGGAAGAGTGGGCCATGGAGGATTCCTGCGGGGACGCGGGACGGTAGTGGATAGGGATCTGCGAAGTTGGGGGATAGGCAGCAGCGACGGGGGCAAGGCCGGGCATGGAGGAGTACGGGGAAGGGTACTGAGATTGGGGTGCGGATCGAATGACGGAAGCAGGCGGGGAGGGATATGCAGCCGAGGGAGGGTAGTGGTGGGAGTAGGCTGCAGGGTCATGGGTGAAGTTGGATTGGGGGGCAAGACCGGGCATGCCGGTGAGGCCGAGCTGGTCGAGGCTCTCCTGGTCAAAGTAGGAGGAAGGAGAGAAGCGGTCTGAGGGGGTGCGGTGAGTTGGACCAGCGACGTCACGACCGAGGGTGACGAGAAACTCGTTTACAGCTGCGAGTTCCTGCGGGGTGCGGACGTCAAAAGAGATGGAGCGAGGATTAAAGTCGCAGTGGGTGGTGGTCCCATGGCCGTAGGCAATATCGTTGAGGCGGTCGGCCATTTCTGGATAGGGGATGAGGAGAAGAGCGGGGAACGGGGGAAGATACGCACGGGAATTGTAGGCGGGGGTGACCTTTCTCTTCTTTACGTCGGCAAAAAAATCGTCAACGGGAGGATGATCATAGGAACGCTTGTTGCGTATCGGGACGGGATGAGACTTGTGGCCATCCCAGGAGGGGACCTGGTTCTGGAGGAAAAGGTCGTAATTTTCAGAGGAGACATGGCGCTGGTCCAAGTCAGAGGATGCTAGGGGAGAAAAGGAGTGAGCAACTCGGAAAGGGAAGGAAGAGAGGGGTTACCATGTGGTTGACCGGGGGCGGTCGCGGGCCTGGAGCGGGGGACAGAGGCCGGAGGAGGGGGTGCTGCGGAGGAAGCGGGCTTGATGGAAAGGGACTTGTTGAGGGCCCCCTTGTGCGGGGGAGGATCTCCGCGAACGCGGGAGACGTAGGCAGGGTCGCTGACTGTGATGGCCTTGGAGTGCTTGTGCTGTGCGTGGTGCTCCTCTGTATGGATCTTTTCGTGCTTTTTGAGGTCCTGGGGACGCTTGAAGGACTTTGTGCAGATCTGGTGGGGGGTGAGTGGGCGGACATGGAAGGAAGAGAGAGAGAGGAACCTCGCAGATGTGAGGCTTGAGGGGAGTATGAACTGGAAGGGGTGAGGAGGAGAGAATAGAGCGAGAGGAGGGGACATACCTCTGAGATGGCTTGTGATGTGGTCTCTCTTTGCGCAGGAAGTGCCGCAGTCCTTCCACTTGCAAGTGAGACAGAGATTGTTTGTTGATTTTCTTCCGATGTGTTCGTTGCAAAGATGAATGTAGAGCAGCTCAGCGTCTGGAAAGGCGGACTTGCAGTCTACCCATTCGCATACGTTGTCGTCTTCGGTTGTCATCGTGGTTGGTGGTGGTGGTCTCTGCTCAACTTACAGAAACTCTCAATTAAGATCGCCATCACACCCGCCAAGCAATTGCCAAGTAAGCCAAGATTATTCGGAAATCTCCGCACCGCCCTCCCCGCCTTTCTCTTGTGAATCATGCCCCGACCACGCCGCGACCCTTCTGGTCTCTTTTCTCGCTTTCAACCAGCTCAGATTCAACAATTCAAGGAGGCTTTTCAGCTACTCGACCATGACAAGGACGGTTGGATATCTGACTCGGATCTACACCAGACACTCGCAAGCCTCGGTTCGTATTCGTACCACCCTGTCCTACTCGTCTCACCTCCATACAGGCATGTCACCCGACAGCTCAACCATAGAACGCCTTCTCGCTTCCCGTCCAGGCTCCTCTTCTTCCCTCCCCACCGACGCCAGCATCAACTTTACCATGTTCCTCACCATGATGAGCGAGCGTCTCTGCGAGTTCGACCCAGAGGCTGATCTCACCGAAGCATTCGAGTGCTTCGACGAGGGCGACACCGGCCTCGTAAAGGAAGACGAGATGCGCAAGTGGATGAGCGACGTCGGCGAACGCATGGACCAACAAGAGGTGCATTTTGCCCTATCCCTTCCGCCACCGCTCACCGTCCGACACAGATCGACAAGTTCCTCAAGAGTTCCTTTACCGACCGCCAAGGAAATTTTAACTATCGCGAGTGGATCAAGGTCCTTCGCGTCAACGATGATCCCGACGAGCCAGACCAGTCGTGATACCGATAGTACTTACATTGCTTCAATGATTCCATCGCCACTGCTCGTTAAAATCCCTCCCTGAGTGCTTGATTGACCTTCCCTGATGCCAAGCAGACGTACCTTGGCCGCGGTGTTCGCGCGTGCAGCAATCATATTCTGCTCCGTCGTATTCCAGCAACTCGATGCACCCGCAAGTCCAGCCAATATTCGTGTCGCCCTCGCGATCCTCGCTCAAACATGTGATCCAATATCCCCTCTGGATAGTGCGCGTGCTTGCCTGCTGGCAATCCCACGAGGGATAGTATTCTTGACCTGCACCACGAAGGATGCCGTGTGACTGCCAAGGTCCTCTTGAACGGCCCCTTGGCAAAGCGCTCGGATGCGTTTGCCAAGTGTGTGGCGTTGGCCGAAGGCACGTTTCCCCCTTTTGGTCACTATCACGTAGACGCCTCTCCCTGCCAAGAGAACCGGTCCCTCGTGCCGCACGCCTATTGTCTCCTTTTCACACATATTCACCTCGTGTTCGCGTTTCATACTTTTTTCCCTCAAACTCGCTCTCGAGACGGTCAAAAGACTTGCGTGACCTCCGCCTCGGGCAGCCGTTTCTTTCCTATTGTGATCAGACGGCAGTGCTTCCTGGGCGGATCAGCGTCCGCGCCCTTCGCCAGCACTATCATTTCCTCTTCCCCTTTCGTGGACGCGGACTGATCTTCATGTACGCCAAACTGTGTCTTGACGTCGTCGATACTGTGGACATTCGACTTTGGGTCGGTAAAAGATATCAGTGCGAGAAGAGTTCGGTCGGTCGTACCTGAATGAAAATAGTACTCTTCTTCTTCTTTACCGGTGTTTATTTGCTGCGCTGTATGATGTCAGACCTTCCATTTATGGAAACAATCGCGCCGTTCTTCCAAGCGACTCTTTGACGCTGCGTCGGTCGCGATGTCTGCGCTCAGCAAGCTCGCAGTCTCCGCGCTCAACCGCGAAAAGCCCCACGTAAGTACATCCCCGCCGTATCCCCACCTCATCCCCGATCGTCTACCTTCTTCAAGTCCTCCATCACAGATTGGGTCGGGATCCTCACTTCTCCCACATACGAAGACGAAGCCTATGACGGGTGCTGTCTTCCGTACATACCCA